>JBBPBX010022161.1:3796-31067 GCA_038048925.1 Garcialebias charrua
ATATATATATATATATATATATATATATATTAGTGCTGGGAAAAGATTAAAAATTTTAATCTGATTAATCACACTCTGGGGACTGTGATTAATCAGATTAATCAGATTAATCACAATGCTTACCGGTAACTTTGTATGCTTGAAATGTAAGTATGACGGTGTTCAATAAAATGTTGAAGAAAACGTTTTATTGTCTCAAACCTGTTTTTCATACTCTGCAAGGTTTAAAGAAGTAATGTTTCAAACAATTTATAACATGTAAACAATAGAGTAAGCCCACAATATACATATATAGAAAAACATTTTTTCTGCATTTCAATTGAACCTAAAGTCCACTTGTGTAACATATTTACAGTCACATTTATCGTAACGTACTCAACCTTCAACCAGTCACTTAGGCAGACTAACTTAACATTTTCAGATGACAGCGCTAAACTTTTTTTCTGCATTTCAAATGAACCTAAAGTCCACTTGTGTAACATATTACAGTCACATTTATTGTAACCTCAGTTTCACGGGAGGCGAGTTGCTCTCTTCTTCTGCTGGCGGTTGGCAAACGACTTTAAGCGCATTACTGCCCCCACTAGACTGAAAGCGAGATTAATCTTCATTTTTATAATATTAACTGATTAATCATTTTACATTAATCTCATGAGTTAACGCTTTAACTTTCCCAGCATTAATATATATATATATATATACAGCAAACCCTCGACCTACATCACCCGCGACCTATGGCAACTCAGACTTACGATTTTATCATATTTAATAAAAATATGAAATTTTTTTTTTTTAAATTATTATTATTTTTTTCCCACAAGCCCACAAGACCCCTTATGATGAGTAATATAAATGGAAACAATGTTCCCTCGCCCGGACGCGGGTCACCGGGGCCCCACTCTGGAGCCAGGCCCGGAGGAGGGGCACGTTGGCGAGCGCCTGGTGGCCGGGCTTTCACCCATGGAGCTCGGCCGGGCACAGCCCGAAGAGGAGACGTGGGTCCCCCTTCCCATAGGCTCACCACCTGTGGGAGGGGCCAAAGGGGTCGGGTGCATTGTGGAATGGGTGGTGGCCGAGGGCGGGGACCCTGGCGGTCTGATCCTCGGCTACAGAAGCTGGCCATTGGGACATGGAATGTCACCTCTCTGGTGGGGAAGGAGCCTGAGCTAGTGTGTGAGGTTGAGAGGTTCCGACTAGAAATAGTCGGACTCACCTCAACGCATGGCTCTGGCTCTGGAACCAGTTTCCTTGAGAGGGGTTGGACACTCTTCCACTCTGGAGTTGCCCCTGGTGAGAGGCGCCGAGCAGGAGTGGGCATACTTGTTGCCCCCCATCTCGGTGCCTGTACGTTGGGGTTCACCCCGGTGAACGAGAGGGTAGCCTCCCTTCGCCTACGTGTGGGGGGACGGGCTCTGACTGTTGTTTGTGCCTATGCGCCGAACGGCAGCGCAGATTACCCACCCTTTTTGGAGTCCTTGGAGGGGGTATTGGAGGGTGCGCCTCCTGGGGACTCCCTTGTTCTGCTGGGGGACTTCAACGCTCACGTGGGCAATGACAGTGAGACCTGGAGGGGTGTGGTTGGGAGGAACGGCCCCCCTGATCTGAACCCGAGTGGTGTTCTGTTGTTGGACTTCTGTGCTCGTCATGGATTGTCCATAACGAACACCATGTTCAGGCATAAGGGTGTCCATATGTGCTCTTGGCACCAGGACACCCTAGGTCGTAGTTCAATGATCGACTTTGTTGTCGTCTCATCTGATCTGCGGCCGCATGTCCTGGACACTCGGGTGAAGAGAGGGGCGGAGCTGTCAACTGACCACTACCTGGTGGTGAGTTGGCTCCGATGGTGGGGGAGGATGCCGGTCAGACCTGGCAGACCCAAACGTATTGTGAGGGTCTGCTGGGAACGTCTGGCAGAGTCTCCCGTAAGACGGAGCTTTAACTCCCACCTCCGGGAGAGCTTTGAACACGTTCCGAGGGAGGCGGGGGACATTGAGCCCGAGTGGGCCATGTTTCGCGCCTCTATTGTCGAGGCAGCTTATCGGAGTTGTGGCCGCAAGGTTGTTGGTGCCTGTCGTGGTGGCAACCCTCGAACCCGGTGGTGGACACCGGCGGTGAGGGATGCTGTCAAGCTGAAGAAGGAGTCCTATTGGGCCTTTTTGGCCTGTGGGACCCCGGAAGCAGCAGATAGGTACCGGCAGTCCAAGCGGCATGCGGCTCGGGTGGTTGCTGAGGCAAAAACTCGGGCGTGGGAGGAGTTCGGAGAGGCCATGGAGAATGACTTCCGTACGGCTTCGAGGCGATTCTGGTCCACCATCCGGCGTCTCAGGGGGGGAAAGCGGTACGCGACCAACACCATTTATGGTGGGGATGGCGTGCTGTTGACCTCAACTCGGGATGTTGTGAGTCGGTGGGCGGAATACTTCGAAGACCTCCTCAATCCTACTGGCACGTCTTCCACTGAGGAAGCGGAGCCTGGGGACTTTGGATCGGGCTCTCCAATCTCTGGTGCGGAGGTCGCCGAGGTGGTTAAAAAGCTCCGCGGTGGCAAGGCTCCGGGGGTGGATGAGATTCGTCCTGAGTTCCTTAGGGCTCTGGATGTTGTGGGGTTGTGTTGGCTTACGCGACTCTGCAATATCGCGTGGACATCGGGGGCAGTTCCCTTGGATTGGCAGACTGGGGTGGTGGTTCCCCTATTCAAAAAGGGGGACCGTAGGGTGTGTTCCAACTATAGAGGGATCACACTCTTAAGCCTCCCTGGTAAGGTCTATTCAGGGGTTCTGGAGAGGAGGGTCCGTCGGATAGTCGAACCTCGGATTCAGGAGGAGCAGTGTGGTTTTCGTCCTGGTCGTGGAACACTAGACCAGCTCTACACCCTCAACAGGGTCCTGGAGGGTGCGTGGGAGTTTGCCCAACCAGTTTACATGTGCTTTGTAGACTTGGAAAAGGCATTCGACCGCGTCCCTCGGGGGGTTCTGTGGCGGGTACTCCGGGAGTATGGGGTACCAGGCCCATTGATATGGGCTGTTAGGTCCCTGTACGACCGGTGTCAGAGCTTGGTCCGCATTGCCGGCAGTAAGTCAGGCTCGTTTCCGGTGAGAGTTGGACTCCGCCAAGGTTGCCCTTTGTCACCGATTCTGTTCATAACTTTTATGGACAGAATTTCTAGGCGCAGCCAAGGTGTTGAGAGGATCCGTTTTGGTGGCCTTAGAATCGCTTCTCTGTTTTTTGCAGATGATGTGGTCCTATTGGCTTCATCAGCTCGTGATCTACAGCTTTCACTGGAGCGGTTTGCAGCTGAATGCGATGCGGCCGGGATGAGGATCAGTTCCTCCAAATCCGAGGCCATGGTCTTGAGCCGGAAAAGGGTAGCGTGCCCTCTCCGGGTCGGGGAGGAGGTCCTGCCCCAAGTGGAGGAGTTTAAGTATCTCGGGATCTTGTTCACGAATGAGGGAAAACTGGAGCGTGAGATCGATAGGCGGATAGGTGCAGCGTCCGCAGTGAAGCGGGCGCTGTACCGGTCTGTCGTGGTGAAGAGAGAGCTGAGTCAAAAGGCAAAGCTCTCAATTTACCGATCGATCTACGTTCCCACCCTCATCTATGGTCATGAGCTTTGGGTTATGACCGAAAGAACAAGATCTCGGATACAAGCGGCTGAAATGAGTTTTCTCCGCAGGGTGGCTGGACTCTCCCTTAGAGATAGGGTGAGAAGCTCAGTCATCCGGGAGGGACTCGGAGTAGAGCCGCTGCTTCTCCACATCGAGAGGAGCCAGTTGAGGTGGCTCGGGCATCTGGTTAGGATGCCTCCTGGACGCCTCCCTGGTGAGGTGTTCCGGGCATGTCCCACCGGGAGGAGACCCAGAGGAAGACCCAGGATACGCTGGAGGGACTATGTTTCTCGGCTGGCCTGGGAACGCCTTGGGATTCCCCCAGAGGAGCTGCTCCAAGTGGCTGGGGAGAGGGAAGTCTGGGCCTCCCTACTTAGGCTGCTACCCCCGCGACCCGACCCCGGATAAGCGGAAGAAAATGGATGGATGGATGGATATTATTTTTTTTGTTGTTTAAATGTTATTAATTTCATGTGTATAGCACTTTGTTGCAGCTGTGGTTGTTTTAAATGGCTTTATAAATAAAGTATAATTATTAATATTACGTTTTTATTACAATTTTATCGTATTTACGCAACTTCCGGTCGTTTCCGGTCGCCATTTTACAATTGCGGTCAATGGAGCTCCGCCATAGATGCTCCTGTCAGCTGGCTCTAGAGGACTGTGTGTCCGATCAGGGTTGCCTCATACGGATAAATTTGCTGGAAACACTCGGTCAACTCTGTGGACGTCTCAGGCCCGGAGGAGCAGCCGCGGATCGCCCCGCGATCGCTCCCACAACGCCGCCCGACATGCTAACGACAGCAGCTAACAGAGCAGCTAACACAGGCGAAGACACCGAGCCGACATGCCGCGGAGGGGCCATCTGCGGCCGGGAGCTCGCCGCAAATGTCCGCCTGGCAGTCGGGGGACACCGAGCTAACGCGGAGATACAAAGCCGACAGCCTTTTTGAATGAACTGACATGCTAACCATTGCTGCTAATGGCGGGGCCTAACCGTAGCTAACGCCGAGCTTGTTTTGGATGGAGGATTATCGCGGAGAAACGGCTTTCAGTAAGTTTTTTTTTTTCTGGCTCCAAATGTATGAAGTTAAGAAGCTAACAGTCATTCTTTTAAACAGTTTTGACCACGTGTGTGCGTGTGGAGCGTAAGGAAGCTGGGGGAGCTCGGACGTGTGTACATAATCTTGTTTCATAACATGTACCACATGTGGTGCAAATGACAATAAAGATTCTCTGACTGATTTTGTGCTTTTCAATTATGCTAAATATGAAAGGGTGGGTTTTGGCACCTTTCTCCCCTTTATATGAATAATAAAATATTGGGCATGGACAATATTTATTTTTCCTGGTATTCAAGAGGATAGGGAAATGGCTAGTCAGCTTTCTAATTATTTAACATCTAACAACTATTTATTTTATGAGTATATGTGTACAATAGCAACAATTCAAATTGCTGGTGAAGATTCTCAGTCGTCCAGGACTGAACGCCTTTTTGAACAATTCAAATTGACATTGCACTTAGAAAGATGTAGTGCTCCTCACTTTTTCAAAATACAGAACTAATATGATGAAAAACATTGTACGGTAAAAGACCTACATCATGCATTTAGCTTCTCACCTCTGTAACTATCCTCTGACGTTCACCAGGGCCCAGTGTGTGACGTTTCTTGGCCATCTGGGATACACTGTGACTGCCACTGTGTTCTCCACAAAAAGTAGGGAGTGAGTCTCTACAGGACCATAAGAGAACAGTGTTCATCTTTTAGTCACCAGGTAAAATAACAAGAAATGTGAAGTTGTTCAATCATGACATTAACAAAATACTGTATCAGTAATATTAAACAGCACAACATACACATTAATTTCAATTTACTCATTTTTTGAACGTGGTCTGTGAAGTGCTGCATGATTCTCTGAACAAAGACTGAGTCGATGGTCCGCTTCTGGAGATGGTTGTAGAGAATGTCCACATGAGGCATGACCAGATGGAACAGTTTCAGGAAAAAGCTGAAGCTATCATCCTCCAGCAGTCTCACAAAGCCTCCAGCTTCTCTAACAGTGGTAGGATCAAACTGTCCTGAGTCCCTGATGGTTTCAAAACACTGGAGCAGTTTTTCTTTGTGCTCAAAAACAGTGTTCACAGCTCGGCTGTGGAAGTTCCACCTCAATGTGCTTGCTCTCTGGACTCTGTGGGCCACCACTTCATCGAGAATACTGGTTCTCTTTGGCGATCTTGAAAAAAAGCTGGAGAATCCAGCCAGGTCTGAGAAGAAAATACTCAGTTTTGAGATATGGGAAGTCACCTGCTGCATGATAAGATTAAGCTGGTGAGCATAGCAATGGACGTAGTGTGCATTTACATAGACATATTGGATCTTCTTCTGCACACCACCTGTGGCTCCTCTCATGACACTCGCACCATCATATGCTTGTGAAATGAGCTTGCTCTTCTGGTCATCAGGGAGAATGGAGCTCAACCTATCCAGAAGTGCTGTGGCGATGGAATCAGCTGTGGCACTTTGGAGAGGTATGAACTCAAAAAACCTCTCTTGGACATGATGGGCTTTGTCAATGTAACGGATAACAAGCACCAGCTGACACTGAGTGGAAATGTCCATTGTTTCATCAGTCTGGATGGAGACAAAGTATGCACTCCTGATTTCTTCAATGATGCACTCTCTCAAAACTGACAGCATGCAATCAAGGAGTTCATTCTGCACAGTCTTAGATGTTCCCTTGAACACAGTGGCAGTCTGCAGGTGCTCATGTAGAACTGCATCAAGTGATGCTACAAAATCCACCAGTCCTCTAAAAATACCTGGATTTTCTGAGCTTTCACTTTCATCATGACCAAGCAGAGCAAGTTCAAATGCACCACAGAACTTGACACAGTCTATTATTTTTGAAAGAATGTGCCTGTTTTTGTCAACCTCCTCATTGTGCTTACGGATCCCTACCCTGTAGCCTTCATCAAGCTGAGATGCAATGTTTACTCTACCAAACATGGCGAGTCGTAGTGCACTGCTCATGTGGACCCCAGATTGTTCATGCTTCTTAGCTTTTTCTGAAAAATGCTTTAAATCAGTCATGCCTGTCTTTATCCAAGCTGCGTCAGATCCTGAAGTTTGAAAAAGGAGGCAGGGAAAGCAGAATAAAGCATTAGCCTCACTACATGCAGTTAGCCAAGCCTTCTTATTAAACCAGGTCCTGGAAAAAGATTGAGTGTACTGTCTCCCTCTGTCTTTGGACTGCTGAGTAATTTGGATGTTTGGTCGATCAGGTCCGAGTTTTTTCACTTCCATCTTCTCCTGATTTGTTCTTCTCTCAAAAGGTGTTGTTTTCAGTGACTTCACTGAATTATTTAATTTCTCCTGCTCCATTTTGTCTCTCTGTCTGTTACACAGGTGGTAGATTTATGCCGGTGTGTATGAAGGTGTTGTGTGGAATTTTTTCTGTAAAGAAAGTAGAGAAGGCACATTAATTATGTTTTTTTTTAGCATTTTCCACATTGATTGACGTGCTTTGTGTACACATAAGTATGTAATCACATTTTAACTTTCTTAATACGACATAATAATATCCAGGTTGTTTCAATTGCACCCCATCCACAGTGATCTTTATAATATTAAAATTAAATTCAAATAATTATATAATCACTGTTTCATAACATGAAAAATTCAAACTATTTAATGCTTAAATCTTTCTGCTACTTGGTTTATTTAAGTTTAGAGTGTCTTTGAAACAACAGCACAACTTACTTATAATGAAACTAAAGTTTAACTAAACTAAACTAAAACTAAAGTTTATTTATTCATTCAGATTTATTCATCAGAAAATTTGCAACTGCTACAAAACAAAACGAGACAAAAGTTAATAACACAGACACTCTGAGGAGGAGTAAAACAGTTCATGAGCTGAAGATGGACATAGAGGAGTCGTCTTCAGACATTCGGGTTTATAACTAGCAACTTTTATAATGTTGTAGGTACAGTACACCACAACCATAAGCACAGCTAGTAGCTAGCTACTGAGTCTGACTGCAACAACCACAAACAACACACGACACCATGTCACGTCACGCACACAGATGAGAACAGCTCAAACTTTGCTCATGTGCTCTTAGCGATTCATTAAACTCAGTAATTATTACTTGCTTACCTGTGTAGAAAGGCACCATTAATAATTACTGCTGTTTCAACGTCGCTAGTTGCGCGTGATACGCTCTGACTGTGTAAACAGAGATGGTCCCCAACTCCCCCTCCCTCCTCGGCTCGAACCGGAAGTGCCGGCGATCCACAGCGATCACAGACGAGTCCAAGCCTCCGGGCGACGGAAAATGTGACCTGTACAGTCCAATAGTTTTGGACAGATGGACATAAACTGCGCATGCGCTAGCGCGCTAGTTATAATTAGATTCAATGGAAAAGACGTTAGCGGCGTCCAGCGGGGAAACCGGAAGTACGTCACAATCAGAAAACGTTTTTTGAAACAAACAACTCATAACTCATAAAATATTTATCCTACACAACTAAAAACATATATGCATACATTTCGAAATACTTTTATTTTATTATTTCATTTTTATAAAAAAAAAAAAAATCTTCAAATGGTGAAGAACTGTAGTTCCTAGGAGGGGCGGCGACCCTAGTGCCCTCTAGTGGCGGCCGCCACTGATTCTGACGCCAAAAGAGGTCCTCTCGAGAGGGTGTCCGCTCCATAATTTAGTTCACCAGGGACATGAGTCGCCCTAAGTGACAAGATTCTTGGAGCACACCATGTGAGCATCCTTTGCGCCAGTCCGAGGAGGGCCTGGGACCTTGTCCCACCCTCTCTGTTGATAAAGGACAATGTGGTCATGTTATCTGATTTCACTAGGATGTTTTGTCCAGCAATCAGACCTTTGTTGAAGAAGTATTTTAATGACAGAAATACGGCCAACAACTCCAGGAAGTTGATATGTAATCTTAGTTCTTGTTCATTCCAAAGGCAGCGGGCGTTCTGATTCCTACAGATCACTCCCCATCCTGTTTTTGAGGCGTCCGTCATGATGACCACACGAGATGACACCCTTCCCAATGAGACCCCTTCCGTGAAAACGGACAAATCTCTCCAGGGTTCCAGGGCCTCCAGGCACTCTAGATCTATCGTAACCCTCTCTGCCTGATTAAGCAGTTCGGGCTGTATTCGTTGGTTTAGCCACAACTGTATGGGCCGCATTTTCAGTCATGCGTGTGGCACACAGGGAATGGCTGCCGCCAAGAGACCTAAGAGGCGTTGTCAGGTTTTCATAGGGACCCGTTGGTCCAGCTTAAATCTTTCCAGGCAATGGCGAATGGAGGAAACTCGTTCCTTCGAGAGCCATGCTCTGTACTGGACGTGTCGATCTGTACTTCCAAAAAGATGGTAACCCGCGATAGAGTCAAATCGCTTTTTTGTAGGTTTATGACAAAACCAAGATACTCCAGGTGAGAAATCACCCTATAGGAGTGTGACTGGGCCTGCTTTCTGCTTTCAGCCAGAATCAGCAGGTCATCCAGGTAATTCATGACCCTAAGTCCTTTATTCCTAAGAGGGGTCAAGGCTGTATCCAGACATTTAGTAAATGTATGCAAAGCAGTCTTTAAACCAAAGGGTAAAGCTTTGAATTCATAAGCATTTCCCTCGAAGGCAAAGCAGAGGAACTTCCTGTGTTTCTTCCATATGCCTATATGAAAATAGGCATCCTTCAAATGCATTGTACATGCGTAGTCTCCAGGTCTCACTGACTAGAGGGCTTGCCGTAATGTAAGCATCTTAAACTTAAATGTTTTAATCCTCTTGTTGAGAGTCCTGAGATCCAGAATCAGTCTCAGGGAACGATCCTTTTTGGGCACCAGGAAGTATTTACTGTAGTGGCCAGAGCGTAGCTTGCGTCCTGAGACCAAGCTAATCACTCCCTTTTGCAGCATTGTTGAGACTTCCTCCCTTAGCACGTGTGCACGTTTATGTTACGAACCCCAAATGACCGGACCAAAATCACCACAAAATTAGACAATAATCAAGTTTTTATTTTTCTGCTCTGATTGGCTCTGGTGTCGATCAGGGACCCTCTGGCTGGAGCAGTCTGTAGGATGGAGGAGAACGGTTAGTGGTCTGATGGTGAAATGAAACTTAACAGTCAATGAGAAATAGCCACTAACCGTCTCACAGATGGATGGGGTTTCAGAGCAGGGAGGAACTCCAGCTGATCAGGTCCGCTGCGAGTGGGGCTGTTGCCTGTGAAGGAATGCAGCCGGTCGCAGCGAGGGGTCCGTGACGTAATCCAGCAGGCGAACACCGGGAAGCAGAAGAGCAGATGAACCGATGGGGACAGGCGATGAGACAAAGTGAGGCGATCCAGGGTCAGTAACGAACGAATCCAGCAAACGTCAGTCCAAGAGGGAGAAGGCAGAGGCAGGTGAACAGGCAGGCAAGACGTCAGAACCAGGAAATCAATGAGGCGAGGATAAGAAACAGGAAGAGGGACAGAACGGGCGCGATAACTACTCACTGTGTACAGTTTTCAACTATCTGGCAAATACCTGGTGTGAGAGTCTGACTTATAAAGGGTGTAGCAGCAGGTGCAGCTGATTTGAAACTAATCAGCGCAGCAGTGAGGACAAACCGGTTCCAAAATGAAGGCAAACCTAAACCCACATACAGACAGGAGACAGGACAAACCGGTTCCAAAATGAAGGCAAACCTAAACCCACTTACAGACAGGAGACAGGACAAACCGGTTCCAAAATGAAGGCAAACCTAAACCCACTTACAGACAGGAGACAGGACAGAATCCAGAAACAACAAGCAGTGTTGTACAGAGTGAGACTAAAATCTAAATCTAACCTAACAGGCGTGAAACGTGACATATCCCCACCTCAAGGGACGCCTCCAGGCGTCCCACCTGGTTGGTCCGGATGGAGTCTATGGAAGTCAGTGATGAGGGACCTGTCCAAAACATGGCGGGAGGGAACCCAGGAACGCTCCTCCGGGCCATACCCCTCCCAGTCAACCAGGTACTGGAGGCCGCGGCCCCTCCGTCTAGAACGGAGGAGGCGACGGACAGTATAGGCTGGGGACCCGTCGATAAGGCGGGCAGGAGGAGGGGACCGAACAGGGGGGTGAAAACCAGAAGTCACCACGGGCTTGACACAGGAAACATGAAACGTGGGGTGGACACGGAAGGACTTGGGTAGGGAGACACGAACACAAACGGGGTTGATGACTTTGGAAATTGGGAAAGGACCAATAAAACGGGGAGCAAGCTTACGGGACTGTGCCTTGAGGGGAAGATTCCTGGTGGAGAGCCAGACCTTCTGACCCACCTTGTAGTCGGGTTGAGGGGTCCTGCGGCGGTCAGCTTTTCTTGTATAGACCGCCGTAGTTTTGAGCAAGGCCCGTCTGGCTCTCCTCCAGACCCTCTGGCACCTGAGGGCCGCTAAATGGGCAGAAGGAACAGCAGCGTCACGTTCCTGAACAGAAAAGACAGGGGGTTGATAACCAAACACAACATAAAAAGGGGAAAGACCAGTGGCTGAGGAAGGGAGAGAGTTAATGGCATGTTCCACCCAGGGGAGAGCGGAGGACCACTTTTCAGGGTCCTGCTGGCAAAGGAGTCTAAGCTTACCCTCCACCTCCTGGTTGGCCCTCTCAGCCTGGCCGTCAGTCTCAGGGTGGAAGCCAGAAGAGAGACTGACGGAAATCCCAAGCAGACTACAGAACTCCCTCCAGAAGAGAGAGACAAACTGAGGGCCCCTGTCAGAAACAATATTAAGAGGGAGTCCGTGAAGTCTGAAAACTTCTCGGGCCATGATGTGGGCCAAGTCCTTAGAAGATGGCAGTTTCTTAAGGGGTACAAGATGAGTCATCTTGGAGAAACGATCTACAACGGTGAGAATGACCGTGTAGCCTTCAGAGTCGGGGAGACCAGTGACAAAGTCCATACCAATGTGGGACCAGGGACGAGAAGGACAGGGAAGAGGACGAAGAAGTCCAGAGGGGGGACGCCTAGAGGCCTTGGATTGGGAACAGGTAGGACAAGAGCGTACAAAGGTATTAACGTCCTTGGACAAGGTCTGCCACCAGAACAGGGACCGGACCAAAGCAAGGGTCTTGGTTAGGCCCGGGTGACAGAAGAGACGAGAGCTATGACTGAACTGCTTCAGAAACATCCAGATAGAAGGGCTTACCATAGTCTGCCAAAGCCAACTCTGTTGCACTACTCATCTGTTGTTTCACATTAATGAAAGTTCTCTCAGCTTCCTCATCCCAGTGCAACTGGTCTGTGGGGTTTCTCATGCCTTTCTGTTTAACCAAAGCGTGCAAAATCTGAGTTTGGCCTGCATTTTGGCAAGATGGCCGCGCTCAGACCAGCCGCAGCTTCATGGGCTCCCAGAACATCCCCAGTTTTTAGTAATTTTAATAGTGTTTTTGTACCTGACTCTGCGCGTTTTTTGCGGGTGAATTATAGCCGAACTGAGCTGTTGAGAATTGGAGCGGATTTACCACAAGGCACAGCTGAAATCAGCAACGAACTCAAATCAGAGCTCGGAAGATTGGATCTGCTTAGATCATCTTTCTGGAAGCAGATGCGCTCCGGAGGAAAGAAAAGAAAGCGGTGCTCTCGAGGGAAAAAGCGTGGCTGTCGAGCAGGAATTATGACGAGACTGCGGGCAGACGCTAAAACCGGGAGACCCCCGATGCCGGCTCTTTTCCTGTCCAACGTGCGCTCGCTCGACAACAAGATGGATTTGCTTCGTCTGAGAGTAACAACGTCGGAGGAGATGAGGAGATGCTCGGTGATTTGCCTCACGGAAACATGGATCAATGAAGACACTCCTGACTCTGTTTATGAGTTGGATAATAAGCTATTTTTCAGAACGGACCGGTGCATCGAGACTACGGGGAAAACGCGAGGCGGAGGCGTCTGCATTTACGTTAACAAAGACTGGTGCACGAACTGTGCCGTTATCAGCAGGATCTGCTCAGCTGCTGTGGAGCTTTTAACAATAAGATGTCGGCCACATTACCTCCCCCGCGACTATTCAGCAATAATAATAAGCAATGTTTACATAGCACCCGATGCTAATGCCAACGACGCCCAGGGAGAAATTCATGACTTACTCACCTCGCTGCAGTGTAAATATCCTGAGGGGTTTTTCATTGTTTCCGGGGACTTCAATCACGTAGATTTACGTGTCATCCTTCCAACCTTCAATCAGCACGTTTTCACAGCAACACGAGGAAATAAGACACTAGACCAGGTCTTCACGAATGTGAAGGGGGCGTACACGGCGAAGCCACGCCCACCGCTCGGGGCTTCCGACCATCGCTCCCTGCTATTGGTCCCTAGACAGCTACCCCCACTCAGACGTTCGAAGCCGGAACAAAGAGTGATCACATCGTGGCGCCAAGATAGTTCCCCCATGCTAAGAGACTGCTTTGAAAACACAAACTGGTCTGTCTTCAAAGAAGCAGCTACGAATGGAAGTTCAGTTGACCTGGAACTTTATGCTTCCTCAGTCCTGGGTTACATCAGTACATGTGCTGAAAATGTATCCATAAGAAAGTGTGTTAAATTTTACCCCAATCAAAAACCCTGGCTAAATAAGGATGTCCGCACCCTGCTGGCAGCCAGGGACACTGCATTCAAGTCTAAAGATACTGAGGAGTTGAGAAAGTGCAGGAGAGAACTGGATGATGGCATAAAGAAGGCCAAAGCCGCGTATGCACAGAGGATCGAGGGACAGTTCACCTCACATGATCCACGGAGCATGTGGCAGGGCATCAAATGCTTAACAGACTACAAGGGCAAAAGCAAACAATGCCCCAGGGACCCATCCCTGCCTGATGCCCTCAATAAGTTTTATGCACGTTTTGATGATCCAAACAGACCAACTAGCACCAGACTCACCTCATCACCAGACGAGGAGCACCTCAAAGTGACCGCAGCAGAAGTGAGAGGTAGTCTCAGAAGGATCAACCCTCATAAAGCTACGGGTCCAGACAACATCCCAGGGAAAGTTCTGAAGGAATGTGCGGACCAGCTCTGTGAGGTGCTGGCTGACATCTTCACCACCTCACTTTCACTGGAGTCAGTTCCCACCTGCCTGAAGACTGCCACCATCATCCCAGTCCCAAAAAGCTCCACAGTGACTGGTCTGAATGACTATAGACCGGTGGCTCTCACCCCGATAGTCGCTAAATGTTTTGAGAAACTGGTCATGTCCCACATCAAGACAACCGTCAACATCAGCGAGGACCCTCATCAATATGCATACCGCGAGAACCGATCAACAGAGGACGCCATCTCCTCTGTGGTCCACACTGCTCTCACCCACCTGGATCAGAAGGACTCATACGTGCGTCTGCTCTTTGTGGACTTCACATCTGCCTTCAACACCATGATCCCCCAAACTCTGATAGACAAACTATCCACACTTGGACTAAGCCCCTCCATCTGTAACTGGGTACTAGACTTCTTAACAAACAGACCACAGTCCGTGAAGATCCACAACTTCTCCTCCTCCACCATCACCCTCAGCACTGGCTCTCCTCAAGGATGTGTGCTGAGCCCTCTTCTGTTCACTCTGCTCACATATGATTGTACAGCCACACATCCAGGCTGTCATATTGTTAAGTTTGCAGATGATACAGCTGTGGTGGGATGCATCACAGATAATGATGAATCCAGCTACAGACAGGAGGTGGAACATCTGGAGAGCTGGTGCAAAGAGAACAACCTTCACATGAATGTGAAGAAGACGAAGGAGATGATTGTGGACTTCAGAAGGAACAAACACACCCACACCCCACTGTATATAGGTGGATCTGCGGTGGAGGTGGTCTCCAGCTACAAGTACCTGGGTGTACACTTGAATGATAACCTCAGCTGGAGCAACAACACCACCAGCCTGATCAAGAAAGGTCATCAGAGACTCTACTTCCTCAGACGGCTGAGACGAGCTGGTCTGAGAAGCTCAGTCCTCACCTCGTTCTACAGGTGTGCAGTGGAGAGCGTCCTGTGCTCCAGCATCAACGTGTGGCATGGAGGCTGCACAGTTGCAGAGAGGAAAGCTCTACAAAGAGTGGTGAAGGCTGCACAGAAGTCTGTGGGAGTCAGTCTCCCCACCATCACAGACATTTACACCTCCAGATGCAGAAAAAGAGCCACCTGCATCATGAAAGACCTCACTCACCCAGCACACTCACTCTTTGCACCACTCCCCTCGGGACGGAGGTTGAGGAGCATCAAATGTAGAACCACTAGACTGAGGAACAGCTTCTACCCTGAGGCTGTCAGACTCATGAATAAATAAATAATAAGAATAAACACTGCAAAATGTCACATCATGTTGATACTGATCTGTTTCTTGTTGCTGCGTTCATCTGTGACTATCTGCGTTCATCTGTGACCATCTGCTCATGTTCGTGCTGCTGTTTATAATGATGTTTTTCTACTACATTAGGGCTTAGTGTATTACTAGCTGATGTCTCTCTTAGTTAATCCTAGATGTTATTATTGTTCTTCTCTTGCATTTGTTGTTGGATGTAACTGGGACCCTGTGTACATAATCTCGTTTTCAACACATGTACTACATGCGGTGCAAATGACAATAAATTCTCTCTGACTCTGACTCTGACTCTGATAATCTGGAATATAATTACTGCAGTTAGGCCTTAAGGTGGGCTGATGCTTACTTTGGTTCCATTTCTGTAAGTGACTGTACCTTTTACACCTTTTACAACGATTTTCAGAGAGTTTTTGAGCAACCTCTGCACACGGAAACAGCTTCCAAGAGGCTAATGGCACTGCGCCAGGGGAACCAATCCGCTGCGGACTTTGCTCTTCACTTACGGATTGTGGCCAGACAGGCCGGATGGGAGGACCGTGCTCTACGGGGAGTATTCGTTAATGCCTTCAAGGATCACATTAAGAATCAGTTGGCAAACTCTCCCGCTATCCATGGCAGGCAGGATCAACACCATTAAAATGGTGGTGTTACCGCGATTTCTTCATTTATTTCAGTTGGTCCCAAGTTTTATAGGAACATCCTACTTCAAACAATTAGACTCTATTATTATACCATTTATTTGGAGCTATAAAAAGGTCAGAATCTCCAAAATACATTTATGTAAACCAGGAACGGAGGGTGGATTCTCCCTACCAGATTTCAAGCAATATTACTGGGCTTGCCATTTATCCATCCTAGCCTGGTGGAGGAAGGGCCCACTCTCACCTGTCCTGTCCAGCCTGGTTATCTTTAGAACGTCTGCATTGTTGTAAGTCATCTCTGACAGCCCTCCTCAATAGTCCTGTTAAAGTCAACAAAACACTCTATACTAATAATTTTGTCATTGGCAATACTATCAGAATATGGAAACAGATACAAAAATTTATAAAAGCTCCAATGGTTTATTTTGACACTCCTATCTGTGAAAATCACTCCTTTGCACCTGGTTTAAGCGACACCGACTTCCGGATATGGAAAATGAGAGGCGTTGATGTGATAGGTGACCTATATATTAGTGGAACTTTTGCATCTTTTTCACAGTTACGCTCTGAATATAATCTTCCCCCTTCAAGTTTTTTCCGCTATTTGCAGGTTCGGGATTATGTTAGAAAAGATGTAGCAGATTTTGGGAATTTAAAGAAACATGAAACTCTGGAGGAAATAATTAAATTTGAGCCTACCAACCAAGGGGCAGTGTCATATTTTTATAAGATTTTTAATAACAAACCTATAGACACAACCAGGATAAAGAAAGCATGAGAGGAAGAGCTAGGACAGCAGCTATCTGACGAAGTATGGGAGGAGTGTTTGAGAAGTATATCCAACTGTTCAGTCAATGCCAGACATAACCTCATACAGTTCAAAACAATACATAGACTTCATTATTCGAGAGAGAAACTAAGCATCTTTTTTACAAGTGTGTCTCCAATTTGTAATCGTTGTCAGGCTGCTACTGGTAACTTGACACACTCCTTCTGGTCATGTGTTCAGCTTCACTCATTTTGGACAAATTTTTTTCTTTTTTTTCGACAGCTTTTGGGAAACAATGGGACCCAAAACCACTTATTGCTATCATTGGAGCCTCCAGTGCTTTGCAACCAGCCACTAAAAATGAGAAAATGGCTGTTCTGTTTGGTACGGTGATTGCAAAAAGGTTGATTTTGAGATTTTGGAAAAAAGACTGTGTGCCTACATTTGATATGTGGTTGGGGGAACTGGCAAATACTTTACATCTGGAAAGACTGAGATATTGCAATGCAGATAACATCAGTGTGTTTGAGAAAATGTGGGACCCAATATTAAAATTCCTGCAATGAAAGACTGTTACTGGCGGGCCTGCCTTTGTTTTGCAAGTTTTGTAATTATAATTATTTTTATTTTTTTACTCCTTTGCTCTTTTGTCTAGATCAATTTATGGTGTACAGTATTCATCTTAATGTCCTGACTGTGGAAGTGTTTACTGATGTGCCGAGCTGGTATAGGTGGGGGTGGGGTGAGAATTTGATTTGTTTTGTTAATTTAAAATTGTTTATTTGGAAAACTCAATAAATTCTTAAAAATAAAAATAAAAATCAGTTGGCCCTTGTAAATTAACCTGACAACTTAAACGATCTTATTGATTTATCCATCCGCATTGCCGATTGGCACAGAGAATATCGGGGAGGGGGGGTTTGGACTACAAATCCCAGGGTCCTTCCACTTCCATGACTCCACTTCCGGATCCGGTAAGCCGCAGTCCGGTATGTAATCCTGTGAATGAACCTGATTCAGCAGAACTTATGTTAATTGGAAATACCTGCCTCATCCCTGAGGAGAGACCGAGGCGTTTTTCAGCCAAAGAATGCTTATATTGTGGGAAGAAGGGACACTTCATTGCTTCATGCTTTCTTCATTTAAAAGGTTGACCCACCAGTAAAACAGGGGATACTGGTTGGTGCTTCAAACATTTCTCCTGAGAATCGTTTTACTTTTCAATCTTCAGTTTGTTACAATAACATCAATCTCCCCGTGCAGGCTTTAATCGATTCTGGAGCTGAACAGAATCTAGTCAGTGACAACATGGTGGAACAACTTTCCATTCCTCTGGACAGATTACATCAACCCCTCTCTATGACAGCGCTCACCGGTCAGTCCATTTCCACCATTTCCCATAAAATCACCTCTTTAAAAATCATTGTATCTGGCAATCATCATGAACAGAGTGAATTTTTTTTTTTTTTTCATTCAGAGACCCTTCAAGTTATATTAGGATTTCCCTGGATCAGAAAACATAACCCTCAAATTGACTGGTCTCATAACAAGATAGTTTCATGGAGTCATTATTGTTCCTTCAACTGCCTTAAATCTACAGTCACCTACTCTCCTCCGCCTTGTTCTAAAGAGGTGGAGGTGGATTTGTCTTATATTCCGACCTGTTATCATGACCATGAGCAAATCCCAAGCTCTCTCATTACCTCCCCACAGACCATATGACAGTTCCATAGATTTACTACCTGTTGCTCCCTTACCTTCCTGCCGTCTGTATAATCTGTCTGGTCCTGAGAAGCAAACTATGAAGGAATATATTGATGCGTCTTTATCCTCAGGCATTATTCGTGCTTCGACGTCCCCAATAGGAGCTGGGTGGTTCTTCGCCATCAAGAAGGATAAAACATTGCGGCCTTGTATTAACTACAGAGAACTGAACCAGATCACTGTCAAGAATAAATACCCTCTACCTCTTATCAAATCCATTTACGAGCAACTCAGGGATGCTTCTATATTCACTAAGCTTGGCCTCAGAAACGCCTATCACCTGGTTCGTGTAAAAGAGGGGGACGAATGGAAGACTGCCTTCAGAATCCCTTTTGGACATTTTGAATCTGGTGATGCCTATTGGGTTGTCAAACACTCCTGCGGTGTTTCAGGCCTTGGTTAATGATGTGCTAAGGGTTTTTTGTCTCAGTTTGTCTTTGTTTACCTAGACTACATCCTGATCTTCTCCAAGGACCCTCAACAACATACTCAACATGTTTAGGTAGTCCTCCAGTGGCTGCTAGAGAACCAACTCTTCATTAAAGCAGAGAAGTGTGAGTTCAGTGTGCCCTCTGTTACCTTTATGGGATTAAGAGTGGACAGGTCTTGACCGACTCAGAGAAGATCAAGGCCGTGATGGACTGGTCCACTCCTCAGACCCGCAAACAACTCCAAGCTTCCTGGGCGTCGCAAACTTTTATCACCGTTTCATCAGGAACTTCAGTCAAGTTGTGAGTCCATTAACCAAACTCACCTCTTCTCTCCGTCTTTTCTCTTGGAACAGGGAGGCCGAGGAGGCCTTCATCAAACTCAAGGGACTTTTTCCCTCTGCCCCTGTTCTAACCCATCCTGACACCAGTTTGCAGTTCATTGTTGAGGTTGACGCCTCGGACACCGGCGTGAGTGCTGTTCTCTCTCTCAGTAATCCCTTGCCGACAACAAGGTCCCCTTGTGCATTTTTTTCACGCCACCTATCTCCTTCTGAGGCCAAATACAATGTGGGGAATCGAGAATTGTTGGCCATAAAAATGGCTCTCGAGGAATGGAGGCATTGGTTAGAGAAGTCCAACCTGCCTTTTATTGTTCTCTTTGACCATAAGAACCTTTCCTATATGGGGACTCCCTTGTTCTACTGGGGGACTTCAACGCTCACGTGGGCAATGACATTGAGACCTGGAGGGGTGTGGTTGGGAGGAACGGCCCCCCTGATCTGAACCCCAGTGGTGTTCTGTTGTTGGACTTCTGTGCTCGTCATGGATTGTCCATAACGAACACCATGTTCAGGCATAAGGGTGTCCATATGTGCTCTTGGCACCAGGACACCCTAGGTCGCAGTTTGATGATTGACTTTGTTGTCATCTCATCTGATCTGCGGCCGCATGTCCTGGACACTCGGGTGAAGAGAAGGACGGAACTGTCAACTGACCACTACCTGGTGATGAGTTGGCTCCGATGGTGGGGGAGGATGCCGGTCAGACCTGGCAGACCCAAACGTATTGTGAGGGTCTGCTGGGAACATCTGGCAGTCGCCTTATGGGAGACTTCCCATAAGGCAGAGCTTTAACTCCCACCTCCGGGAGAGCTTTGAACACGTTCCGAGGGAGGCGGGGGATAATGGCCCTCAAGCACGAACCGTTCGTACGCACAGATTTGTTCTTAAACTGTGCGTACGAGTGATTTAGGATCATTTGTGGCATTCAACAATGTTTTCGTATCCTACGATTATTTTCAGATACGAACAAAATTTACGAGTGGTCCGGACCTGTCGTAAATTTACGAGGAGTCGGTCTGCTGTTATCCAGACGGACTTCCTTCACTAATAACTTCATATTTTGTTACTCAGAAAATATTCTGAGTTTAAGAAGAATTAAATGCAACGACACAAATTTGTTAAATTAAAAGAAGCGGCTTCCAACCCCCCCCGCGCCACTCATGTCGACCACCGTGCGCCACGCCACGCGCCCCCCCGCGCCACTAATGTCGACCACCATGCGCCACGCCACGCACCCCTCCCCCGCGCTACCGCACCACTCATGTCGACCACCTACTGTCATGTTGGCATGCTACGCACCTCTTGCCACCACCTCCTGTCATGTTGGCATGCTGCGCACCTCTTGCCACCACCTCCTGTCATGTTGGCATGCTACGCACCTCTTGCCACCACCTCCTGTCATGTTGGCATGCTGCGCACCTCTTGCCACCACCTCCTGTCATGTCTGCCAACATGACATGAGGTGGTCAAGGATTGACCACCTCCTGTCACCACCTCCTGTCCGTGCTGCGGCGAGATGTTATTTTGAAGCCATTTTCAGATCAAACCATTTATTCTTGATTTCTGATACTGTACGACCCACGGGAGAACATGCACTATATTAATATGAAGTTAACTGTAGTTTCGAGACACTTTAAAATGCTTCTGTTCAAAAACACATCCGACACTTGCGGGGGGGGTAGCAGTGCGCGACTGAGAGCAGATCTCCGAACGCGTAAAGTTCTTTTTACTTCTTGAGTTTGAATGAATGGACACTTCCTGCTGTCTGAGGCAGGAAGCGTGGCCTTATATGGTGTTTTGAGGGGTGGACATTATGTAAATTACCTTCCCGCGAGCACGCGCAGGTGTGTAGAACAGGTGGGATCCATCAACTTTAAGCAGCCCGTTTACACGCTTTTCCTGTGGATAGAAGACTTTGTTGGATCTGACGTGGCATGTTCGTACGAACGCTTCGTACGAACAAAAGTAGGAGAAATTTAGGATAAAAATATGAACATTTTCGTGCATGAGGGCCATTGAGCCCGAGTGGGCCATTTTCCGTGCCTCTATTGTAGAGGTAGCTTATCAGAGTTGTGGCCGCAAGGTTGTTGGTGCCTGTCGTAGTGGCAACCCTCGAACCCGGTGGTGGACGCCGACGGTGAGTGATGCTGTCAAGCTGAAGAAGGAGTCCTATTGGGCCTTTTTGGCCTGTGGGACCCCGTAAGCAGCAGATAGGTACGGTAGTCCAAGCGGCATGCGGCTCGGGTGGTTGCCGAGGCAAAAACTCGGGCGTGGGAGGAGTTCGGAGAGGCCATGGAGAATGACTTCCGTACGGCTTCGAGGCGATTCTGGTCCACCATCCGACGTCTCAGGGGGGGAAAGCGGTATGCGACCAACACCATTTATGGTGGGGATGGCGTGCTGTTGACCTCAACTCGGGAATGTGATGCGGCCGGGATGAGGATCAGTTCCTCCAAATCCGAGGCCATGGTCTTGAGCCGGAAAAGGGTAGCATGCCTTCTCCAGGTCGAGGAGGAGGTCCTGCCCCAAGTGGAGGAGTTTAAGTATCTTGGGGTCTTGTTCAGGAATGAGGGAAAACTGGAGCGTGAGATCGATAGGCGGATAGGTTCAGCGTCTGCAGTGAAGCGGGCGCTGTACCGGTCTGTTGTGGTGAAGAGAGAGCTGAGTCAAAAGGCAAAGCTCTCAATTTACAGATGCGATCTATGTTCCCACCCTCATCTATGTTCATGAGCTTTGGGTTGTGATTGAAAGAACGACATCTCGGATACAAGCGACTGAAATGAGTTTTCTGGGGACGCCAACAGGATGACAGCTTAAGACAAGAGCTCCTGATCAACACTCGATAAAAAAAAAAAACCCACAATATAATTAAATGAAGAGCAAATCATAACAGGAGTGTAATGAAAGGTGGGAGAAGAACAAGAAGACAAAGTAACATTGAAGAATTCACAACAAAATCCAAGCAGACTCTGGGCCGAGGTGAGATGTCTGTGGCCGAGGGAAGCCAGCAGGAGCGTCAAGTGGAGGAAGAAACGACAGGTGCCACAGGCCTCTGCCTACGGGACATTCTTGAGGAAATTAAATCCTTCAAGAGTGAATTCAAAAGTAACTTTGCTGCATTTAAATGCGACATAAAGAAAGAAATGAAGGAAGAAATGGGAGGCCTTAAAGAAAGTATAAATTTAAAGCTCTCAGAATTAAAGGGCGTGGTAGCGAACCATGCAGCAAGACTGGAAGAATCGGAGCAGAGAATTGCAGAAATGGAGAAGTGGAACGAGGCTGCAAAAGATTCATTAATTCAATCACTTCAACAACAACAGCTGCTGCAAGCAAAAGTGAATGATTTGGAAGGTAGAAGCCGCAGGAATAATATACGGATTTTTGGTGTGAAGGAAGGTGCAGAGACGGGCCCAGGACCGCAGTTTTTTGAACAGCTGTTAAAAACTGCGCTGTCACTCCCACCTGATTCTGCGCTCAATATCCAGCGTGCGCACAGAGCTTTATCATCCAAACCGGCTGCTGATAAACCCCCAAGGTCTGTGGTGGTGAACTTTCTTCAATACACAACCAAAGAGATGGTGCTGAAGGAAGCGTGGAAGAAAAAAGTGAAGTACCAGGACAGTCAGCTGTTCTTTGACCATGATTACGCTGCGGACGTGGTCCGAAAGAGGAAAGAATATATAAACATCAAAAAAGTTCTGAAAGAACGCGGGATCCGATTCCAAACTCCACTGACTAAAATCCGCATCCATTGGGAAGGAGGCAGCAGGACCTACGAGAGCGCGCATGCAGCGGCGGAGGAGCTGAGACGGAGAGGGATGCAGGTGGAGGTGCCAGAGGGGAGCAGAGACGCGGCGCAGCAGGAGGAGCAGCTGAGAGGAGCCTCAGCTTGGCAGCGGAAGGAAAAGAGAGCAAAATAAATCCAGAGGAGCAGAATCTACAAAGAATACTGCAGAAGCAAGAAATCAGATAAGTTGGACTTCCTCTTTGATCTGTCTTCTATGTAAAGTTATTTATTGATCGGTGCAGACGTTCTGCCTAGTGAATAGACTACAGTCAGACTGGATCTCACAGGGGCCCCTGCTGCACAAGGGACATACCCCCCCACCCCACTCAGTAAAATGAAGTGGGGATCAAAAACGTTTCACAGAGCCTTTATGTTCTATGTTAAGGCTTTTTTTGTTAATGGTGTTGTTAGTGGTTTTCTTATTTTTTATTTTATTTTATTTATTTTTTTATTTTATTTTTTTTCCTATGGTTGCAGGATGTCAAAAAAGGGACTGAAACTTAGATTTAAAGGATGAATAACGTAACATTAGTGTCTTTGAATGTGAATGGGTTAAATAATCCAGCAAAAAGGGGTAAAGTAATGATTAAAATGAGAAAAATGAGCGCCAGCATTATATATTTACAAGAAACGCATTTATCACAAGAAGAACATGAGAAACTTAAGAAATTTGGTTATAGGAATACATATTACAGTACATGTAAGAAAAGCAGGAAAAGAGGGGTAGCAATACTTGTCAAAAATTCAGTGAGCTTTGAATGTACTAAAGAAATTAGAGATAATGAGGGTCGGTATGTAATTGTAAGAGGAAAATTAGAAAACGAGAAGGTCACATTGATTAATCTTTATATCCCACCTGAGAGTAAGAAACAGCATGTTAAGACTATACTAACAACCATAGCATCAGAATCTGAGGGAATCGTGCTGTGTGCAGGAGATATTAATGTGGCTCTCAACCACCAAGTGGATACAACAAGCACCGGAAGAAAAAATAATTTAGCCAAAATAATTAACATGTTTATGAAGGAACAGGGAATGGTGGATGTTTGGAGGGAATATCACCCTTTAAACAAAGAATATACACATTACTCAATGACACACAATACTCATTCAAGAATTGATTATGTGCTTATGAATAAGTGGGACCTCCACAAAGTGACCAAATGTGAAATTGGAGTTGCAGATGTCTCAGATCACTGTTCCATGCAGATGGAATTAGATTTAAATAATAGGAGGAAAAACACCATATGGAAGTTAAACGTGGGCATTCTAAACAAGAAGGAGGTAAAAGAACAGATTAAAAAAGAAATTAAACAATATATAGAAGAAAATGACACTGAAGGTATTAGCCCAATAATTCTATGGGATGCATTTAAAGCAGTAATCAGGGGAAAACTGATAGCTTTGACTGCAAAACAGAACAAAATCAAAAGAAACTCTTATTACAACTTGGTAGGAAAATTAAAGCATATGGAGATAAAATATCAGACAACCCACAATGCCCAGCTTCTTAAAGAAATCAAAGATATTAAACAAGAAATAGACATTGTTTTGACTGGGGAAGTTGAGAAAAAACTTAGATATCTGAAGCAAGATTATTATGAACAGGGAGCAAAGGCAAATAGATTATTAGCAAGGCGACTCAGAAAACAGCAAACAGCAAATACCATACATAAAATTAGAAACCATACTAATAATCTTGAATATAGTGAAGAGGCAATAGAAGAAACTTTTAGAAAGTATTATGAAAATCTATATAAACAACCTCCCTCTTCAAGTAATATTGAAAAAACTAAATTTCTTAATGCTTTGGATTTACCTACAATTGGAAATGAGCAAAACAGGAGACTCACAGCACCTATAACACATGAAGAAATATCTAGAGCCATTTCAAGACTTAGGGCTAAAAAATCCCCTGGAAGTGATGGGTTTCCAGCAGAGTGGTACAAGACCTTTAAAGAAGAACTGATACCCATATTATTACCATCATTCAAATATACATTAGAGATGGGCCAGGTCCCAATCTCCTGGAGAGAGGCAATCATCTCTGTAATCCCTAAGGAGGGGAAAGATACTGAATATTGTGGCAACTATAGACCCATATCTGTTCTTAATGTGGACTACAAGATATACACATCTATAATTGCTGAACGATATGGAAAAATCATGGCACATCTGATTGACGAAGATCAAACAGGTTTCATTATGGGACGTAAAACTCAGGACAGCATTAGGAGAACCCTCCATGTAGTTGACTCAATACAATCCCAAAAAACTAGAGCTATCCTTGTAAGCCTGGATGCTGAAAAAGCATTTGATAGTGTAAACTGGAACTTCCTGTATGTAGTACTCGAAAGATTTGGTTTCAATAAAGACTCAATTAAATGCATAAAATCCATTTATCAAAACCCTACAGCAAGAATAAAAATTAATGGCAGTCTAACAAAACAGATAAAGCTTGAGCGAGGTACTCGCCAAGGATGCGGTCTCTCACCTCTTCTCTTTACGTTATACATTGAGCCCTTTGCACAAGCTGTGCGAGAGAGTGAGGAGGTGAGAGGAGTCAATATTAATGGAAGAGAACATGTCATAAGCCTGTTTGCAGATGACATTATAATATACCTGGATAACCCAAATCAAAATATTATTCCTTTGGTGGATCTGGTGAATTCTTTCTCTCAACACTCAGGTTATAAAATTAATGTTACTAAGACTCAGGTGCTGTCATTTAATTATACTCCATCAGAAGAGATTAGAACCATACTCAAGATAAATTGGGATTTAAAATTCATAAACTATCTTGGAGTAAAAATAACTAAAAAACTAAGTAATCTTTATAAGGCTAACTATGACACTATTAACCTCCAAATTAGACAGGACTTAAACAGATGGACAACTTTTTCACTAGATCTAAATTCAAGAATCTCTGTAATAAAAATGAATATCCTCCCACGGTTGTTATATCTTTTTCAAGCTCTTCCAGTTAAAATCCCACCAGAGAGATTTAAATACTGGGATAAGATTATTTCTAGATTTATTTGGAATGGGAGGAAGCCCAGGATAAAATATTCAACACTACAGTTGTCAAGGGAACAGGGTGGAATGGCACTCCCTCACCTAAAGGATTACTATTGTGCAGCACAACTACGACATGTAATTAAATGGTGTGATCAAACCTACTGTGCTAAGTGGAAAGACATTGAAATGGTAGTGGGTGATGTCCCACTCCAGACATTACTTGGGGATGTTAAACTTAGGAAGGCACAACAGCACCGACTGGATTCAATAACTTCTCATACCTTGGACATCTGGTTTGAAAATATAAAACAAAACAAATTGGAAAAGGAGGTTGGGATGATACGTTGGGTTGCACATGATGGCAGTTTTACACCAAATAAACATGATCAGGGATTTAAACATTGGGAGTACAATGGAATAACTGCAATCTGTACTATAATTAAAGATGGTAAGATGATGAGTTTTGAAGAATTAAGAGGGAAATATCAACTGGAAAAAACAGACTTCTTTCGATATTTGCAGCTGAGAGACTATTTTTTGAGAGAAATACAAAGCTCTCAAACATCATATGGTGTACTTGGCTGGGTGATTAAAACCTACAAAGGAATTCAATACAAAGAAATAACATCACTATATAAAACTCTGAGGGAAGACACATCAACATCAACCATATATATAAAAACTAACTGGGAGAAAGAATCTAAAATTGAAATATCATCTGAAGAATGGCGGGATATATGTATAAATCAGAGCACAACAACAAACTCTAGACTTTGGAGAGAGTTTGGATGGAAAAACCTCATTAGGTTCTTCATTACACCCAAGATAAAGAGTAAACAAACCAAATCTCATTTACCGTGTTGGAGAATATGTGGAATTTTAGAAGCAAACCATACACATATATTCTGGGAGTGTCCAAAATTAGATTCATATTGGCAAAATGTGAATACTACAATCAGAGTTATTTTGGGATACTCATTATCAAAAGATTTTAAAACAATGTATCTTGGAAATGTAAAAAAATGTGTATTATATGAAGATATGTACTTGATTAAGATCCTGTTAATTGCATGTAAAAAAGCTATAACAAGAAACTGGTACCAGATAAATGCTCCCTCCGTACAACAATGGCTGAATATTGTTAGTGAAATTTATGAGATGGAGCGAATGACCTACATTCTTAGACTAAAAGAAGACGTTTTTTTGAATAAGTGGAAAAAATGGACACAGTACAAAACCCAAGAAAAGATATGAGGAAACTCAATGTCATTAACAGTGACATTTGTAGACCATAGACACCTATGACCAAGATTTATTTTATTTTTATTATTATATATTTTTTTTTATATGTATACATTTTTTTTTCATAGTTATTGTTGTATGAGTGTGTGCACCCCTTTATTGTTGTTTTTGGGAATTATTGTAATGAGAGGCCTGCTTAGGCTACTATAATCTGGAAAAAGTCAGTGATATATCCTTGGAATGTTATTTTTCTATTGAAAATGTTAATAAAAATTAAAGTAAAAAAAAAAAAAAA
>JBBPBX010022161.1:31085-41680 GCA_038048925.1 Garcialebias charrua
ATACAAGCGGCTGAAATGAGTTTTCTCCGCAGGGTGTCTGGACTCTCCCTTAGAGATAGGGTGAGAAGCTCAGTCATCCGGGAGGGACTCGGAGTAGAGCCGCTGCTTCTCCACATCGAGAGGAGCCAGTTGAGGTGGCTCGGGCATCTGGTTAGGATGCCTCCTGGACGCCTCCCTGGTGAGGTGTTCCGGGCATGTCCCACCGGGAGGAGACCCAGAGGAAGACCCAGGATACGCTGGAGGGACTATGTTTCTCGGCTGGTCTGGGAACGCCTTGGGATTCCCCCAGAGGAGCTGTTCCAAGTGGCTGGGGAGAGGGAAGTCTGGGCCTCCCTACTTAGGCTGCTACCCCCGCGACCCGACCTCAGATAAGCAGAAGAAAATGGATGGATGGATGGATGGACCTCTTCTCTCCGTCTTTTCTCTTGGAACAGGGAGGCCGAGTAGGCCTTCATCAAACTCAAGGGACTTTTTCCCTCTGCCCCTGTTCTAACCCATCCTGACACCAGATTGCAGTTCATTGTTGAGGTTGACGCCTCAGACACCGGCGTGGGTACTGTTCTCTCTCTCAGTAATCCCCTGCCGACAACAAGGTCCACCCTTGTGCATTTTTTTCACGCCGCCTATCTCCTTCTGAGGTCAAATACGGTGTGGGGAATCGAGAATTGTTGGCCATAAAAATGGCTCTCGAGGAATTGAGGCATTGGTTAGAGAAGTCCAACCTACATTTTATTGTTCTCTTCGACCATAAGAACCTTTCCTATATATGGAGTGCAAAAAGACTGAACCCAAGGCAGGCCAGGTGGTCCCTGTTTTTCACCAGGTTCAATTTTTCTATCACTTACTGCCCAGGGTCAAAAAATGTTAAGCCAGATGCCCTGTCCAGACAATTCTCATCTACAGATTCCTCCGAGACCACTGATGCCGTTCTCCCTCACACCTGTGTTGGTGGTGTCACTTCCTGGGGGATCGAGAGGGACATAATTCGTGCTTAACAGACTGAACCTGATCCTGGTAATGGTCCACCTAATCGTTTGTTTGTTCCCAAGTCTGTGACCAGCCAGGTCCTGAAATGGGTTCACTGTTCTAAGTTTTCCTGCCATCATGGTGTAAATTGTATGACTTCCTTCACTAAGAGACACTTCTGGTGGCCTACCCTTCACCGTGATGTCAAGCATTTTGTCTCTGCATATGCTGTTTGTGCTCAAAATAAAAAAAAAACTCAACCTCCTACGGGATTACTCCGGTCCCTTCCTGTTTCCTGGCCATCCTTGGTCCCACATCGTCCTGGATTTTGTGACAGGTTTACCCCCATCCGAAGGTAACACCGTCATCCTTACCATTATTGACAGATTCTCTAAAGCAACACATTTTGTTCCATTAATCAAACTCCCCTCAGCTCTGGAGACCGCTCAGCTTATGGTCCAGCATGTCTTTAGACTTCACGGCTTACCTGGTGACATCGTCTTGGATCGTGGTCCTCAATTTGTGTCCCAGGTTTGGAAGGCTTTATGTCCCGCCCTTGGAGCCTCAGTGAGCTTGTCTTCTGGTTATCACTCCCAAACCAACGATCAGTCTGAAAGATGCAACCAAGAACTTGAGTCTTCTATTTGCTGTGTCATTGAAAATAACCCTGCTAATTGGTCCTCTCTTCTCCCCTGGGTTGAGTATGCCCATAATACTCACACATCCTCAGCTACTGACTTCTCCCCTTTTGAAGCGTCTCTGGGTTACCTGCCTCCACTGTTTCCCCACCAGGAGGTTGACGTGTCTGTCCCCTCTGTCCAGCACCACCTTCAATGTTGCAGATGGATCTGGAGGCAGACCAAGGAGGCTCTTCTATAGTCCTGTGAACAAACCAAGAGGTGGGCTGATCGTCGCCGTGTTCCGGCTCTTTAGTACTCTGTGGGACACAGTGTTAATTTTGTCGACTAATTATTTTCGTCGACTAAATGTTTTCATTGATTTGTCGACTAAAATTAGACTAAAAAAAAAAAATTCTGATGACTAAGTAATGACTAAAACTAAATGATGTTTTAGTCACATGACTAAGACTAAAACTAAATTAAAAATAGCTGTCAAAATTAACACTGGATTCAAGTACTGCTTGTAGTTTTACTGTTAAAAGCAAGGTTAGACAAATAATGTTTGAAAAAAGTTTTATTTGTTGTTGTATGTATTGCATATTAATATTAATATTATGGTTAAAACATTGTTTTGTTTTAGTAACTACAGAGAATTGATGAAAAGTTTTTACTATGTATAACTTAGTCGACTTAATTGACTGTAGATTTAGTCGACTAAATGTTTTCATTGATTTGTCAACTAAAATTAGACTAAAACAAAAAAAATTCTGATGACTAAGTAATGACTAAAACTAAATGATGTTTTAGTCACATGACTAAGACTAAAACTAAATTAAAAATAGCTTTCAAAATTAACACTGGTGGGACAAAAGGTATGGCTCTCCACATAGAACATCTCCCTCAAAGACACCTCCAGGAAACTAGGACCCATATTTATTGGACCTTTTCCTGTCATTAAACTTGTTAACCCCACTGCTGTTAGACTTCGACTCCCTCGCTCTATGCATATTCATCCCACCTTCCATGTGTCCCAACTCAAACCCTTTGTGGAGGATCCTTTGAATCCATCCGACCTAGATCGTCCACCCCCTCGAGTCATTGATAATCAGACTGTGTTCATCGTTCACAAGATCCTGGATGTTTGACGATAGGGTCGTGGGCATCAGTTTTTAGTTGACTGGGAGGGTTACGGCCCCGAGGAGAGATCATGGATCCCCAGATCCTTCATCTTGGATCCTGATCTCATCAAATACTTTTTGAGACACCCTGACAAACGCTTTAGATTGCCTGGAGGCGATGTTTGAGGGGGGGAGGTACTGTTGGGTTTGTGTTGTGTGTGTGAGAACTTACTTTGCAGTTGCTGAGTGCTGGAGACAGAGTTCCTGGGTAACCACCTGCTGCCAATCTGTTTAATGAGTCCAGTTGCTATTTAAACCTTGGGATGAGGTTCCAGTCTTTGCTGATTCATTCAGTCACCTTAGGTACTGTGAGACAGCCATTTTAGTGTTATCCTTTGTGAACTTGTGTTTGATCAACTTGTGTCTCCCTGTGTTTTCAAGACAAACCAGTGACTCACCTCTGGAACCTGAACCTGACAAGCTGCCTCCAAACTGGACTCCTTCTCTGTGAAACTCTGTCCTCCAGCCTGACACTCTTCTACCAGCCACAACCTGCAAGACACTACTTGGGACTCTTGGAGAAATACAAGGATTTACTCACCTGAGGGACACTTGCCTCCTTCCCCTGGTCTGCCTCCTCCAAGTTCCTCCTGTAAGAGATAGAGACTCAATTAATACTTCAGCTACAATATTTCCCAACATCATCATGCCAAGATGGCCGTGCTTTGAGCAGTTGCAGCTTCACGGGCTCCCGGTGCATTTCTAGCTTTTAGTCATTTTGATAGTGACTCTGTACCTGACTCTGCACGATTTATGTGGGTGAATTATAGCCGATCTGAACTGTAGAGAATTGGAGCGGATTTGCTATAGGGCACAACTGAAATCAGCAACAAACTCAAATCTATGTTTGGTAGGATACAGCTTTTAAATTCATCCACCTGGAAGCTACAGCGTAGGTGCTCCGGCTCTGGCGAAGAGAAAAGAAAGCGGTGCTCCCGGCTTCTGAAGAGGGGCTACCGGGCGGAGATTATTGTGAGACTGCATACTGACGCTAAAACTGGGAGACCCCCGATGCCAGCTCTTTTTTTCTGTCTAACGTCCGCTCGTTGGACAGCAAAATGGATTTGCTTCGCCTGAGAACGAGAACGTCAGATGAAATGCTGAAGTGCTCTGTGCTTTGCCTCACAAAAATGTGGATTTTAAAGGAAACGCCGGACTCAGTGTACGAACTGGATGACAGACTCTTTTTTAGAACGGACCGTTACAGGAGGGTAACGGGAAAAACACGAGGAGGCGAGGTATGCATCTATGTGAGTAAAAAGTGGTGTACAAACTGTTCTGTTATCAAACGTTTATGCACAATGACTGTTGAGCTAATACAACATGAGAGACGAATACAGAGATCAGCTCCACCCACATCTGGGTTCTTCTGACCATTTATCCATATTAATGGTTCCAGCCCAATTCCACCCTCCCTCCACTGAGATGCTCCAAACCAGAACAAAAGGAAATCAAATGTTGGATCAAAGACAGTGGCCCCATGCTGAAAGACTGCTTAAAAAAAACAGACTGGAATGTTTTTAGGACGGATGCTGATAATGAAGGATTCGTGGATCTTGAACAATATGCATCCATAGTACTGGGATATATTAGCACATGCTCTGAAAATGTATCTATCAAAAATTATGTTACATGCTACCCCAACACAAAACCCTGGTTGAATGCAGAAGTTTGCACCCTGCTGGTAGCCAGGAACACTGCCTTCAAGTCTGGGGACTCAGAAGAGCTGAGAAAGACTAGAAAAGAGCTGGTTGCTGGCATTAAGAGAGCCAGAGTCAGATATGCACAGAGTATTGAGGGTCAGTTCACCTCACAAGACCCACAGAGCATGTGGAGAGGTATTAAGTGCATAACTGATTATAAAGGAAGGAGTGTACAATGCCCCAAAGACCCGTCTCTGCCTGATGCCCTCAACAAGTTTTATGTACACTTTGAAGACCTAAACAGACCACCCAGCACCAGACTCACCTCACCACCAGATGAAGAGCATCTCAGCGTGACCGTAGCAGAAGTGAGAGGTAGTCTCAGGAGGATCAACCCTCACAAAGCAACTGGACCGGACAACATACCCGGGAAAGTGCTGAAAGAATGTGCCGATTAGCTCGGCAATGTACTGACCGACATCTTTAACACCTCACTTGCCCTGGAAACAGTTCCCACCTGCCTGAAGACCGCCACCATCATCCCAGTCCCAAAAAGCTCCACAGTGACTGGTCTGAATGCCTATCGTCCGGTGGCCCTCACTACGATAGTCGCAAAATGCTTTGAAAAACTGGTCATGATACACATCAAAACATCCATCAACATCAACGAGGACCCTCATCAGTATGCATACTGCAAGAACCGATCAACAGAGGATGCAATTTCCTCTGTGGTCCACAATGCTATGACCCACCTGGATCAGAAGGACTCATACATCCGTCTGCTCTTTGTGGACTTCACATCTGCCTTCAACACCATGATCCCCCAAACCCTGATGGACAAACTATCCACACTGGGGCTAAGCCCCTCCATTTGTAACTGGGTACTAGACTTTTTAACAAACAGACCACAGTCAGTGAGGATTCACAACCGCTCCTCCTCCACCATAACCCTCAGCACTGGCTCTCCTCATGGATGTGTGTTGAGCCCTATTCTGTTCACACTGCTCACATATGATTGTGCAGCCACCCATCCAGGCTGTCAAGTTGTAAAGTTTGCATATGATACAGCTGTGGTGGGATGTATCACAAACAATGATGAGTCCAGCTACAGGCAGGATGTGGAACACCTGGAGAGCTGGTGCAAGGACAATAACCTTCACATCAATGTGAAGAAGACAAAGGAGATGATTGTGGACTTCAGAAGGAACAAACACACCCACACCCCACTGAACATAAGTGGATCTGCAGTGGAAGTGGTCTCCGGCTACAAGTACTTGGGTGTACACATGTATGATAACCTCAGCTGGAGCACCAACACCACCAGCCTTATCAAGAAAGGTCTTCAGAGACTCTACTTCCTCAGGCAGCTGAGACGAGCTGGTCTGAGTAGCCCAGTCCTCACCTCCTTCTACAGGTGTGCAGTGGAGAGCATCCTGTGCTCCAGCATCAACATGTGGCATGGAGGCTGCACAGTTGCAGAAAGAAAAGCTTCGCAGAGAGTGGTGAAGGCTGTATAGAAGTCTGTTGGAGTCAGTCTCCCCACCATCACAGACATCTACACCTCCATATGCAGGAAAAGGGCCACCTGTATCATGAAAGACCCCACTCACCCAGCACATACACTCTTTGCCCCACTCCCCTCAGGCTGGAGGTTGAGGAGCATCATATGTAGAAACACTAGACTGAGGAACAGCTTCTACCCTGAGGCTGTTAGACCCAGGAATAAATAAATAATAAGAATAATCACAGCAAAATATCACAACATGCTGATGCTGATCTGTTTTCTTGTTGCTGTGTTCATTTGTGACCATCTGCTCATACAGACTCATGTTCGTGCTGCTGTCCTCGAGAGGGACAAAAAGACTTTGATAGAAGTTATAGGACTCGATCTGTCGATTACTTGGGTACTCTGTTAAAACCCTACCATAGATGTAGAGTTGTTCGCTCTGAACCCATATTGACTGTTACTTAGAATATTTTGTTTATTAATAAATTGGCCTAATCTGGTCACAAATAATTTATCTAGAATTTTTGAGAATTGTGGTAAGAAGGATATTGGTCTGTAATTGTTAAACACACTTTTATCACCATTTTTAAAAAGAGGAACTACCTTTGTGACTTTCATTTTATCTGGAAATATTCCTGTTGAAAATAATAAATTGCATATATGTAAACGGCTCAATAAATCACTCATATCTTTTACAAACATCATATCCATGTCTACCCAATCCTTTGATTTCTTTTCTGTTATTTTTTTTACTACATTCATTATTTCTTCATTATCAGTTCCCTTTAGAAAAAAATACTGTTTACACAACATTTAATTAAATGGCTCTGGAGCAGGGTTCAAACTGTTTTACCATGGTATAGATAGAAAGAGGAATAGAGTAGGGGTGGTCCTGAAGGAGGAGTTGGCAAAGAATGTAGTAGAGGTGAAGAGAGTGTCATATAGGGTGATGTACCTGAAGGTAGAAGTAGAAGGTGTGATGCTAAACATAGTCAGTGGTTATGCTCCACAGGTTGGATGTGATGGGGAGGAGAAAGATACATTTTGGAAAGATTTGGATGAAGTGATAGAGAGTATTCCCAGGGAGGAAAGAGTGGTGATTGGAGCAGACCTGAATGGACATGTTGGTGAAGGAAACAGAGGGGATGAGGAAGTGATGGGTAGGTTTGGTGTCAAGGAAAGAAACCAGGAAGGACAGATGGTGGTGGATTTTGCCAAGAGAATGGAAATGGCTATAGTCAATACCTATTTCCAAAAGAGGGAGGAACATAGAGTGACCTATAAGAATGGAGGAAGGAGTACGCAGGTCGACTACATTCCGTGTATAGAGGAAACCTGAGGGAGATTGGAGACTGTAAGGTTGTGGCAGGGGAGAGCGTGGCCAGACAGCATCAGATGGTTGTGTGTAGAATGACTGTTTTTGTGAAGAAGAGAAAAAGTAAAATCAGAGAAGAAGACCAAATGGTGGAAGCTAAAGAAGGAAGAATGCTGTGACAAATTCATAGAGGAGCTGTTAAAGGCTCTGGGTGGTAAGAAAGAGCTTTCCAGTGATTGGGTAATTACAGCAACAGTAATTAGAGAGAAAGGTAGGAAGATACTTGGTGTGTAATTTGGACAGAGAATAGATGATAAGGAAACCTGGTGGTGGAATAGTGAAGTGCAGAACACCATTCAAATAAAGAGATTAGCTAAGAAGAAATATGACAGTGAGAGGACTGGGAGAGAGGAGACAGGAATATAAGTAGATGGGACGTATAGCCAAGAGGGAAATAGCTAAGGCAAACCAGAGGGAGTATGGTGAGTTGTATGGGAGACTGGACACTAAAGAGGGTGACGGCCACTGCGGGAGAGCCTGCTCCTGCTGCAGAGGAGCCGGCGGACGGCATTGTTGAGGTGTCGGTAGTGGAAAGTGAGAAAAGTGTGAAAATGAGTGTATGTTTGGGAAAAATGGGAGCACTATGTTGTGTGGTGATGGGGTGAATGGTGGTGGTGATGGGGTGAATGATGGTGGTAATGGTGTGAATGGTGGTGAAAGTGAAGTGGTGGATGGAGACAGTGTGCAAGGAAAGCAAGAGGGGGCGTGGAGCGATGAGCATTTAGTGTGTGAAGATCAAGGTGAGAAAGAAGAGGTGCAAGCAGATGGACACAATGAAGGACAGAACAGTTCAGAGTTGCTTCGTAAAACTGAAGTTGAAAGACAGGTGAAATAGAGGAGGCAATGGAGTTGGAGGCTTCATACCCGTCACAAAGGCGAAGCAAAAGGAAGAATGTGGTGGCTGCTGTGCAGGCCAGCAAGTTAGCTGCAGAGAAGAAGGGTTTGTCAGACAGCAGCAATGCTGAGAGCTATTTCTCTGACAGCAGTGACATTTCTGTGTCGCAAATGAGTTGCAAAGAGCCTAGATACCATGTAGAGCAGACCTGCTCATTACGTCAATCGCAGCGTGACATTATTATTTTTTTTTTTCCCGCAGCGTGACATTAAAAAAATTGTCAGCCAATCAAACATCCCGTTACTTGATTGACATTCAGGGCAACCAATCAGATGACAACTGAATCTTGAGTTTTAGGCTCCCGTCACTTGATTGACATATACCAGCACTTTGGTGTGGACTTGTTCCTGTTTAAAGTGCTTTATAAATAAAATGGTATGGTATGGTATATACGGCAACCGATCAGATGAGAGCTTTAGGTCATGCTCATGCAGTTTCTGAAAAACAATGGCGCGAAGGTGGAACGCATCGAAACATACTAAGCTAAAACAATCAGATTTCGGACTGTTCATGGAAAATACGACATGGACTTCCCACCGAAAAGCCAGCTGAGAAAGAGAAAGGTGGAGGAACTAAAATCCCTGTTCGGACAGCAGCAACTTCAAAGCGAAACGCCGCCACCATCTTCCGGGTGAGTGACGCTGTGTTGTTTCTCTGCACGCTTAAACACACTGGTTGGGAGTTGACGTGGCTTTATTATTAAAATCATACGAGACACTTTTCATACAGCATAACCTCCTTGACTACTCTCCGTTCTCTGCACGTTTCCCTGCCCCGCGCAAAACAAACTTTCGCGCTACGTTCAGGGACAGTCTGTAAAATACACCGCTGTAAATCTCTCCGTACCAAAAGAGATATTTTTATGCCTTCCTTCACTAAATTAAACGTGTCCGGAGCCATAACATCCTGCTACAACTGTGGTTATCAACTGGTGGCCTGTGGACCACTTTAGATTTGCTGGAGTTTTTTTTTTAGAGATGACATTATAAAGTTAAAAAAAATCCAATGATTTTTTAACATTTATTAAAGTAAAAGACCAGATTCTTATAAAGAAAGGGGTGGGGATCAGTTTCTACCATCTTTTTTTTAAATAAAATTAAAAAATTCTATATTGCTGTCACCATCACCCCATTTGGTTCCTATGGGCGACCTGACCCCTGGTGACCCCTGATTTATTACATGTGTTGTGCAATATTGGCTTATTCAGTTATGCAAGGTACATCAACATAGGTACATTGTACATAAAAAGAATCCTTAATACATTTGAAGATAATTATATGTTTTTCATTTTTGTATTGGGTAGATCTTTTTGACTTGGTTTTTTTATAAGTAGCTCGCATGCTGAAAAAGTGTGAGCACCCCTGATGTAGAGGCTTTTAGGATTTTTTTAAGATAGTAAAGGATTCGTAGGATTAAAAATTGACCTTTTTTTTCCTGATTTAAAATGGTTTTATTTCTCAGCAAGGTATCACATCTTGAACAAAGTGGTATCATGTTTTACAGACACAGAAGTTTTTAGACTAAAGAAAATAATTACCAAAGTTAGAAAACAACTTTGAATTACTGTATTTTCCGGTGTACAGTATAGGTCACACCTTTTTATGTTTTTTTCAAGGCCTGCGACCTATATATGGCTTGTTATCACTTTTGGTGAAACAAATTTTTAAATCCAGCTCATTTCACAATTATGTTCATTTATTAAGGAAAAGTTCAGCTCAGACATATATTTGCTATAATTTTTATCAAACAAATAATTGTTTTTAAGTGTTAATCTTCTTAAAAGCCTTGCTGTGCACTCCTGTGGCAGACATTTGCTGCAGAGCTAAACGTAGGTGCGACCTATCTAGGTATTTTTCCAATCTATTGGTGATAATTGGACAATGCGACCTATACACAGGTGCGACCTATACACCAGAAAATACTGTAAATGATGCACAGGAATATTTTATTATTTTTTATAGTCTTTTGGTATTTTGTTTTTAGCTTCTTACCCAATGTGGATTCTTTTAAAATAGCATCTTTGAATCTTAACGGGGCGAGGGAGGCTGAAAAACGGGCTTTAATTTACCAAACTTTGAACCTAAATAAAATAGATGTTATTTACCTGCAAGAAAACTCACAGTGATAATTTGTGACTGGCCGTGGCAAAACCAGGAACAAGTCTCCCCTGGGTCATTTTGAGTTATTTACAGAATCTTAAAGTGTGGGTTCTAAGCTATCCGATGATGCCAAACACATGTCGCTCAAAAAAAAAATGAAGAAGATACAGCCATTTCAATGTTGGCAATCTGCAAATAAGATTAGGGAGAAAACAGGCTTCAAAGTTTTGGAAGAATGTCCCCATTCCAGAAGCATTACCTGGGGGTGTTAACAATTGCTGTTCATTTACATTAATTTGCGTTAACCCAACC
>JBBPBX010022162.1:14935-25639 GCA_038048925.1 Garcialebias charrua
ATGCAATTTTTACATGAACATATTGAGTTGCCCGTCTTGTCTTCAGATAATGAGTCATTTCCAGTGTGGTGTCCTTCTAAGAGGGTATTTTCTGCCTGACAGACGATGACGCTGACACTCAGTGACCTTTGTTGAGGTGATGCCGTCAGGCAAACAGAGTCTCTGTCAGTGAAATCTGTTACAGATCTGCTCGTCTCTCATGAAATAAATCACAGCTGCTAATTAAGGTAACCCGCTGACCTTTTCTGTAAACCACTGTCTGACACAACTGTTCAAAACACTTATGGAAGCTTTCCCTTGTCTACTTACGTAACACATCTCATTTCCATCTTTATCAATATTTTTAAATAATCTTTGGATTTTGAATCCACTCAGATGTGTGACACCTTAGAGACTGTGTTGATCCACTCCTGCACAATTTCAAACCCTTGAAGGCACATTTCCAATTAAAAAGCCTCTGCAATCATCAATAAGTTTAGTCTGTGCTTGCTTTTAATTACCTAGACAAGCTTTAGGGACTTTTCATCCTGTAGCAGCTCTTCTGTCTACACCAGCATGAAGAAGATAGTGCTTAAAGCTGCAGTATGTAGCTTTTTTTATGAACATATTTCTTCACTCTGTCACTACCTCCTGACAGACTGATGTTAGCCAGGTAATCTCTGAAATTTTTTAAAAAAAATATTGTCCCCTTGCTTCTCCAGGTGGTAAATAAGCATTTCTAAAAAGAAAAGGTGACCCGCCATTTTCCAGCCAATAAAAACAGAGTTTGTAACCAGCCAATAAAAACAGAGCTTGAATTTGAATCAGCCAATAAAAACAGAGCTTGAATTTGAAATTCAACAGACCACAAGGGGGCAGAGCCACATATGGCTCTGAGGGGGAGGGATCAGAATGCTTTGCCTGTTGAAAATATTTCTAACTGCTGCAGTTCTACAGAAACTGCATACTGAACCTTTAATATGTTCTAATAAAGAGGTTAAGACAGGGGCCATTCTAGGATCTGACCTGCTTAGCCCTCAGTCGACAGTTCATTCAGCCTTTATTTATACAGGTTAGTTGCTCTTGGCTTGAACAACACAGTGGCCATTAATGTCAGAAGCATTTGTAAAGTGTGTGTGTGTGTGTGTGGGGGGGGGGGGTTGTGGATGAAGTAGATGCCATTTCCTGCATTCTGGTGTATTTTATTCAGTTTTTAAACATCTAGTTTTACCTACATTAGCAAACACTTGATCCAGTAACTATTTTAAAGATCATGGCACAACAAGAAGTAATGCTAAGCTGTGCGCAATACAGATGTGCTAGCAAAGATGCTACAGACGCAGTGCTCCTCTAATTACATTACGCTAATGAACGCTTTGAACAAAATCAGTTTAGTGTAAACTGATCATTCCAGAAAAGACTAAACTTATGCAACCAGAAGTTACAATATAGATCTACTTTGTAAATGTAAAACACACAAAACAAAGCACCACAGCTTTAAGCATTAACTTTAATTTAACCATTAGTCATGCAATTTAATTATGACAAAGAATGGAGGATTTACCTGTAGTTACCTTCATACAGATGAACATGTGCTACTTCCTGGTTATATCTGTTGTATTCAGCTGATCATGAGGTCAGCCACAGGCCTTTATCCATCTTCTACATTGTTCCAAACTTTAATTTTTGAAATTGAATAAACCATATCCCCACTCTAAATGCTCTGGGTAACGTGTCTGAATTAACTGTTCTCCTCTGATTACGTTTAACCATTTTTTTCTGATGATTTTTCACAAAGTCCCTCTGACTGCAGTGTTCATAATGCAAAACACTGACAATGTTGTCAGCGGAAAAGCGGTGGAGCTCCGGCAGATAAAGGTGTTTCACTTCGGGACAAATTAAGATCACTGATTGGTCAGTTGCTGACAAGCCTGCTGGACTGATTGACAGGTAGCATTGAGGATCCAACTCGTGCAACAACAACAAAAAAAGCAAGCAAACAAACAAACAGATTTTACTGGCCTGTTTAATACTGTCCTCATTTATTCTAGTGTTATTCTGAATTTATTCAATGTTTTCATGAATCTAACTTTCGAGAACTAAGCTTCCTTACAAAATCCTAATGATGGTTTCTGTATTTTTCAGGGGTGGTGATTTAAAATGTATGGGTGCTTGAGCACCCCCAAAAGAAGCTAAAATTGTCACTGGTTTAAGAAAAGAAGCCCCTGCTCAAAACCACAAGTCAGTGGAGGCTCTCTGACGAACTGAGTTCTTATTTACTACAAGTTCAACGTCTCTCAAGTGAGTTCCAGTAAACCAAATGACCCAGTTGTTAAACTGATCTGTGAGCACCGAGACATTAACACACTTTATTCCAGCCGAGGATCAGAGCCAGCTATAAACACTCAGCTGGTCTAAAGGACAGTTCAGACACACAAGCCGAAGCTGCTATGAGATCAGTGATGGACCAAAGCAATCACAATAAGCAGAGATAAGAAACAAGAAGGTCTGCATCTAGCTCCTGTCAAGGTCTCTCACTCGTCTTTGGGAGTTCCCCCCCGGACCAGTCTTCAACCTTCAGCAACAGATTGCACATGAACTGCATTATGCCGGGTTCCCACCGAACGCTTTTCGCGCAGCCGAAGCAGCCACTTTACATTGAAAGTCTATGTGGCCGCGTATCTTGGAGCAACGGGGCGTGACGCGGCACATCTTCAGCAGTTCAAGCAGCGCGGCAGTAAGCGGCAGCTGTTTTCTGCGCCCGCGTCGCGCCCGAGCAGCGACTGTCAAAGCTCGATTTGACCTGCTTCTGCTGCTCGCCGCGTCGCAGCAACCAATCGGGAGAGACTCTGCTATGTGATGACGCAACAACAACGGGACTTTTTTTGGACTTTTCAAATTTACCCAACGAGCCTCCATGAAGAAACCAGCCTCCGGTAAGAAACTTGGCATTTTTACAGTTGCCGCTGTCCGCTCGAGCGTACGATCACCCCAAACATAAAAAAAAACATTTTAATCTCAACAAAGACCTTCGGAGCTGCAGTTCGGCTCATAGAAAACCCACTCAAGTAGTAACGGGGCTCACGAACAGCTGATCTTATCTGTCCCGTGCACAAAAACACAAAACAAACCCCACCGGAAAAGGAGCCAGACGCTGCTCCAACTGCGCGTCATCAAGCGCGTTCGATGTGAACAGACATCTGTTGACAAGCAGCCAACCCAGCTTGTCAGGAGCTTTTTTGATGCGCGCAAAGCGTTAGGTGGGAACCCGGCATCAAACAGAGGGAATGTCTTTTTAAACGCCACGTTCCCACCAAACGCGCCGAAGCAGCCACTTTACATGCAAAGTCTATGTGGAGGCGCGGCCAGGGGAGGCGCGGCCAGGCGCGGCCAGGCGTGGCGCGTCTTGAGCATTTCAAGCAGCGCGGTAGCGAGCAGCAGTACTTTCCCACACACGCGCGCATCCAAAGCAGATGAGGCATCGAGCAGCCAAAGTTCATTCAAATGAACTTTGGCTGCTCGATACGTCGCAGCAACCAATCGGGAGAGACTCTGCTATGTGATGACGCAACAACGACAGGACTGTTTTTGGACTTTTTGAACTTACCCCAACGAGCCTCCATGAAGGAACCAGCCTCCGGTAAGAAACTTGGCATTTTTACAGTTGCTGCTGTCTGCTCGAGCGTACGATCACCCCAAACATAAAAAAAAATTAATCTCAACAAAGACCTTCGGAGCTGCAGTTCGGCTCGTAGAAAACCCACTCAAGTAGTAACGGGGCTCACGTACAGCTGATTTTATCTGCCCAGTGAACAGAAAACAAAACAAATCTGACCGGCGGGAAGGGAGCCAGATGCTGCTCCCACTGCGCGTCATCAGACGCGTTCTGTGTGACCAGACATCTGTTGACAAGCAGCAAACACGTAGCCTGGTTAAAACCAGACCCTTGTCCTTCACTTCGCTTCGTACTAGGGTCTGGGACTTCTCCCATAGACAACGATTTCTCCGGTAGATTTTTGACCGGACCAATCAGAGAACAGAAGGCGGAGTTTTGAACGACGTCGACTGACGTCGTCAGTTAAAATGGCTGCCGCCACGAAGGAATTTTCAAGAAAACAAGGTAAAAAACTATTATTTCTTTGCTGAGAAAAAATATATTTCTTAGCTGACGTTATATCAGAAGTGTTCCTGAGCTTAACAGTTCCTAAATCAATTCACGAAATGGTCAAATCTGCTGGATTTAAATTGTTTCGGTTTGACATTTTCCAAACAGCCTCGGGTGCGCTACGAAAATAAATTATAAAAAATCGAATTTTATCTCAAATGTTTCATCTAGGCCAACAGTCAGTAAATTAGAGCCATATAATTACACACTGGTAGCAGAAAAAATATCCACCGAGTGGTTTCTGAGCTATTTATCTGAATAGCCTGGACCTCGCCAGGCTAAACTAACAAAACTCCGCCTTCTGTTCTCTGATTGGTCCGGTCAAAAATCTACCGGAGAAATCCTTGTCTATGGGAGAAGTCCCAGACCCTAGTACAAAGCGAAGTGAAGGACAAGGGTCTGGTTTTAACCAGGCTAGCAAACACGGTGCGTTGGGAGCGTTTTGACGCATTTGGTGGGAACGTGGCATAAGAGCTTCTTTTATTGTCTGTGGGTTTGTGTCCTTAGTAACATCAGTTTATGATTATTCCAAACTATCAGACTCAGGAACCCCCCCCCCCCACACACACACACACACACACACACACTTGGCAAAATTGCTTTATGTCGGATGCCCTTCCTTGACAATACTTCATTTTACTTTTTTGAACTAAAATGTTATCTTCCATCTTCTCTCTTCTAATTTTATTCAGAATCAGAATGTCTTTATTGTCAGTGGTACAATGAATTATTTATTCTTCTTCTTTCAGCTTTTCCTTCTTCAGGGTCTCCACAGCGAGTCCTCCTCCTCCATCTCACTCTGTCCTCTCTCCAACTACCTCCATATCCTCTCTAACTGCATCATGGGTATCAGAAGCATCTGTAATGTGGGGGGCGGGGGGGCACTAAAGTGTTTGTGTGTGCGTGTGTGCACGTGCACCAGTGTGCAAAAAGGTGTACACTAGTGTACAAAAAGTAACATTTCATCTAGATGTTCTTACTTTAATTCCATTTAAAGCACCAAGTTTGTGTAAATTCAGCTGTGGGTTTTAAAGACAATTTTAACTTTAATGCACTTAAACACACAGCATCAGGTCGACACTATTTATGTTTATAGAGAAATAAAAAACATCACTATAGACTTTTTAACTTGTGTTCAACACTACTCATGTAAAGAATGTTTCTCATGAAGCTTCAGCAACAAGGTGAAACTACCTCAGCGGATGAATACAGGCGTACTGTACCTTGCGAAACAAAGGCGGAGGGATACAGGTTCATTCAGATTCAGATTCAGATTCAGTTTATTATCGCCATTGTCAATGAACAGGATTCACAGACTAGGAATTTGCTTCGGCATAACGGTGCATAAAATATAAAAACATAAGACACAAAAAACATAAACCATAAAACATCAATACAATCAATACAATATTCAGTGAACAAAAACTACTAAGAAACAGCGCAATTAGAGTGGTGCAATCAAAATACAGTGATACAGTGATTCCCAATCAAAATACAAAGAACAAATACAAAATACAGCGACCAAGGCAAGTTATGAGGTAGCATGGTTATGAGTGTTCAAGAGTCTGACAGCAGAGGGGAAGAAACTGTTTTTATGGCGGGAGGTTCTGGTCCCAATTGACCGAAGCCTCCTGCCTGAGGGGAGTGGTTCGAACAGACCGTATGCAGGGTGAGAAGGGTCAGCTGTGATCCGACCTGCTCGCCTCACAGTCCTGGAGACGTACAGGTCATGGAGAGATGGGAGACTACAGCCGATTACCTTCTCAGCAGAGCGCACAATGCGCTGCAGTCTGTGTCTGTCCCTGACAGTGGCCCCTGCGTACCACACTGTGATGGACGCGCTGAGAATGGACTCGATGATGGCCGTGTAGAACTGCACCATCAGCTTGGCCGGCAGCTTGGCCTTCCTCAGCTGTCGCAGGAAGTACATCCTCTGCTGAGCCTTTTTGATGAGGGAGCTGATGGTTGGCTCCCACTTGAGGTCCTGGGTGATGGTGGTGCCGAGGAACCGGTAGCAGTCCCCAATGATGATGGGGGTGTTGTTAAAGGTGATGGGGGGCAGAGGGGCTCTGTCTTTCCTGAAGTCCACAATCATCTCCACTGTCTTCTGGGCGTTGAGCTCCAGGTTGTTGTTGCTGCACCAGGTCACCAGCCGGCCCACCTCTCTCCTGTACGCAGACTCATCATCATCCGAGATGAGCCCGATGAGGGTGGTGTCGTCCGCAAACTTAATAAGTTTTACGGAGTCATGGCTGGAGGTGCAGCAGTTGGTGTACAGGGAGAAGAGCAGAGGGGAAAGAACACATCCTTGTGGTGAACCTGTGCTTATGGTCTGAGTGTCCGAGACAGCTTTCCCCAGCCGCACGCGCTGACTCCGGTCTGTCAGGAAGTCAGTGATCCACCTGCAGGTGGCGTCAGGTACACCGAGCAGAGAGAGCTTGTCTTGGAGCAGAGCAGGAAGGATGGTGTTGAATGCAGAGCTGAAGTCCACAAACAGGATCCTAGCATAGGTTCCTGGGGAATAAAGGTATTTAAAGGGATGCGCCAAGCTGAGCCACGTGGTTGATTTTTGGCAATTGATGAGAGTGAGTTGTACATACTGTTATTACCGAGCTATTAGCACGTTGCTAGCTAGCAAAGCAAACTTTGAAAAATGGGCCCCAGGCGAGCGAACAAGTCCACGGATGGGAGCGTGGCTGGTAAGAAACCACGCAAAGCCATCACTTTGAAGACAAAAGTGCAGATAATAAACTTGTCCGATCAGGGCTTAACCCCGACGGCAATTGGAGAGAAGCTAGGGTTTGCACTTTCCACTGTGGAACGAACGATAATCGCTGACAAAGAGAGGATTTTGATGCATGTTCGGGGCGCAACTCCCATGAGGTCCACCATAATAACAAAGCAGAGGTCAGGTCTGTTAGTTGAAATGGAGAGGTTGCTGGTTCTATGGCTGGAAGACCAATCTCAGAGGCACGTGCCCGTTAGCCTCTCTGTGATTCGGGAGAAAGCGCAGAAGATCTACGCTAGGTTATAACGGAGGGGTGGGGGGGGAGGGCACTTCAACACAGACTGATGGTGGAGAAGGCACTTCAGCGGGGGGTGATGGCAGTGGAGCAGAGCAGTTCAATGTATCAAAAGGGTGGTTCCAACGCTTCAAGGAGAGAGCCAATTTTCACAACATCAAGATACAGGGTGAGCATGTGTTTAATTTCTCTTTTTAATTTTTTTTATTACAGGTAGTCCCCGACTTACGATTATTATTATTTCTTTTTTTTTTTCATTTCTCTTTTTATTACAGTGTTACAACAGCTTCATTACAGTGTTACATCAGCTTAACCATGTCATGTTTGTATGCATTTAAACAGGGGAGGCCGCCAGTGGTGAACACGAGGCAGCTGAGGCCTTCCCAGAAAAACTGGCTCAGGTCATCAGGGATCGCGGGTACACTACCCAGCAGGTGTTCAATGTGGATGAGACAGGGCTGTTCTGGAAGCATTTGTCAAACCGTACCTACATCAGCAGGGACGAACGAACAGCACCAGGTCACAAGGTTGGCAAGGAGCGTTTGACCTTGCTGTTCGGAGCGAATGCTGCTGGCGATTGTAAATTGAAGCCTCTGTTGGTGTACCAATTTGAGAATCCCTTCAAGAATCTTGATAAAAAATGCTGCCAGTCTATTGGAGCGCAAACCAGAAGGCCTGGGTCACACTGGCTGTATTTGAAAATTGGTTCACCAACCACTTTGTGCCAGATGTCAGGCCATTTTGCAATGCCAACAGCATTCCCTTTAATGTCCTGCTGGTGTTGGAAAACGTACCAAGGCACCCTGCACATCTCACCGACCTTGACACACATGTGAAGGTGGTGTACCTGCCTCCGAACACCATCTCACTCATCCAGCCCATGGACCAGGGGGTTTATCAGCACCTTCAAGGCCTACTACCTCCAGAGAGTCATCCGTGATGCTTTGGAGGAAACTGAGAAAAACCCAGAAGTCACCATGAAAGACTTCTGGAAAAAGTATAACATCTTGGATGCTGTGAACAACATTGGTCACTCCTGGGAACGGGTGACGCAAAGCAACTTGAGTTGCGTGTGGAAAAAGCTGTGTCCACAGCTTGTTGAGGTTTCACCCAGTTCCCAGGAAGTGACCAGTGTGATCCAGAATGTTGTGGAGATGGGCAAGTCACTGGAGCTCCAGATGGAGGAGGAAGATGTCCAACAGCTGCTGGGTGAAGCAGGAGAGGAGTTATCTCCAGATGATCTCATAGAGCTAGACAGGCAAGTCATGGATGAGGAGGAGGAGCAGCAGCTCACGCCAAGCCCTCCGCCCAAGGTCTTCACGAGGCAGGAGTTGGCCAAGGCGTTTCGGTCCGTACAGGACGCCTTGGACCGGTTTGAGGCACAGGACGCCAATAGGGAGAGGTTCTCCAGGGCTAATGGGCGGCCTGGCTTGTTACAAGCAGATCCTGGAGGACAAAAAACGAGAACACGTGCAGAGAAGCATGTTGAGATTTGTAACAAAGGTCCCAGCAGCGCCTCCAGGATCTGCTGGAGCAGCAGAAGAAATGCCATCTACTTCTGCTGCAACAAGCCAGATAACTTCATCTGTTAATCCACTTGTATCTGCTTATGTCCACAGCCTACTCCACCTCCTCTCCACCAGCCTCAGCAAGACCTATCACTGACCTGCTCACCTCCACTAAGCAGCACAGCATCCTCATAGAGGTACAGTAATGACATGTTATTTTTTTTCCTTTTGTTTTTATGTTATAGCTGCATCTACTGTATTCATCACTTGTCTCTCCACAGCCTCCAAAGCATCACGGCCCCTGGTCCATGTCCACACCACATCTGCACTACACCTACATCCATCTTCTTTCTGCCACATCACTTGCATAAACGTAAGGACCACATGCTTTTCTCTGGGTTTCACTTGTCTTTTTTGTGCAGTTGATGATCCAGCTTCATCTGGAGATGTTCATGTATGTGTTTCTTTCAACAGACAACACCTGCTGTGCTTCCGCCTCCTGTCTCATCACCCCTCTGCATCACTGCCAAACACACTGACTCCAGTCATCTCTTGAACACACCAGACCTGAGATGCTCCATCTTCTTTCTTCCACATCATTTGCATAAACGTAAGGACCACATGTTTTTCTCTGTGTTTCAGTTATCTTTTTTGTGCAGTTGATGATCCAGCTTCATCTGGAGATGCTCTTGTCTGTGTTTCTTTCAACAGACAACACCTGCTGTGATGCCTCCTCATGTCTCCTCACCCCTCTGCATCTGCTCTGTGTCATCTGCCCTCTCCTGGATCATCCAGCATCCTCCATCACATCAGGACCACACACCTGACCTGATCTCCATCTTCTGTCTGCCACATCATTTGCATAAAAGTAAGTTCCACATGTTTTCTGTCTGTGTTTATCTTTGTATTGCATTTGGTGGTGAAACAGCTTAAACTTCAGATTGTCATGTCTGTCTCTTTCAACAGACAACACCTGCTGAGCCCCAACATGCATCTCCATCAATAAAACAGGAACACACCTGACTTGATGAACAGACCTGCTGGTCTGTGTCCTCTGCACTCTCCTGAATGCTGCTGCATCTTCCTACATCATCCTGCCTCCTCCAGCATCCTCCATCACATCAGGACCACACACCTGACCTGAACTCACATCTTACCTCTGCCTTTCTGGACTCACATGCCCCCCCTTTCATGGTTGAATGAGGGGGGGCAATGGCTAAGCAGTTCCATCTGATCCAAATAAGCATGTCTACCTCCACTTCAATCAAAGTAAGGGAATTTTCTTTTCTATGCTGTTTCTGTGCTGATTCTACCTTTTTTAAGTTCCTGGCCTGTACACTAACTAAGGCACTGGTTTTTCATACATGAAGGTTGAAAACTGAATTGCTCCTGATGGTTGGAACCTGTTTCTGATGGGTGTGACTTGTTCCTGATGGTTGCAACTGTTTCTGATGGGTGTGACTTGTTTGTCATGGATGTGACTTGTTTATTCAATCAAAGCAAGATAATTTTCTTTTCTATGCTGTTTCTGTGCTGAAAAATAACTTTTTAAAGTTCCTGGACTGTACACTAAGGCACTTTGTTTTTATATATTTTTTATTTATTGAACGTGCTGTGCAGAACAGTACTGTTGTACAGTAAATACTGTACAGGTATCTAAAAAAGCTAAGTCTGGTCCTCTGGACATGAATGTCCAGAGGACCAGACTTTTCTACCTGGATTATTGAGCATGCATCAGGGTACTGTACAGGTATGTGTTTATGGATGAATGTGTGGTGTAATGTGTTAGCTAAGTGTTTGTAAATAAAGTTCTGTGCATGTTTATGGACCAGTATGTATGCTTGTTCAGTCTCATGTCGATAAACAGGTGTGCGGCGTTGCGTTAGCGGTCATTCCCGCGACTTATGGCAAAAATCCGGACTTACGAACGACACGTGTTACGTCAAAATCGGGTTACGAACGGCCCGTAGGTTTGGAACTCGTTCGTAAGTCGGGGACTCCCTGTATATATGTTTATGATCACACACAC
>JBBPBX010022162.1:30729-41678 GCA_038048925.1 Garcialebias charrua
ACACACACACACAAAAAAGTGCTGAATGCAGCGGCTCTCCCAACTATCTGCTTGATCAAAATTAATGCTACACCTCTTTTAAATGAGCTGACAGCTACGTGTAAATAACATTTCAATAAGGCACATTAATGATGACTGCCGTTAGAATTTTCCATGCAGCCTCACTGTCGCCTCCAGTCCTCTCTCCTTTCTACACAGGACTCCGGCCGGCATCAACAAACCCAACATCAAATGCAACAGGGTCTCGCAATTGTCACCAGATCAAAATTAATGCTGCGCCTTTTTTAAATGTGCTGCTGGCTGACAGCTAAATAATACAGTATTTCAAACATAGCCTTGTTGTGAGTGTTATTGCACGAGCTGTTTAACCAACCAATCTGTACCGGGATGGCAGGACTGGAAGCATGATCCGTGCACTGTGCCGGTACTCAGGGCATTGGATTGATACACCCAGAATCTTCCTATCTCTTGTAACGAACAGAAACTAATTGCGCATGTTTCCAATTTTTAACAAGTCTTTGAGCTAAGATTCTTACACCCCCAGGATGGAAATACGTCACCAATCAGAGACAATGGCCCTCATTCACGAACCGTTCGTACGCACAGATTTGTTCTTAAACTGTGCGTACGAGCGATTTAGGATCATTTGTGGCATTCAACAATGTTTTCGTATCCTAGGATTTTTTTCAGATACGAACAAAATTTACGAGTGGTCCGGACCTGTCGTATATTTTACGAGCAGTCGGTCCGCTGTTATCCAGATGGATTTCCTTCACTAATAACTTCATATTTCGTTATTTAGAAAATATTTTGGGTTTAAAAAAATCACGCACCATAATTATTCTTGACAATAGGTTATTCTGTTTGAATTAGAATTATAATTTTAAGTTTAATTTGTCTGGTGTGTCGCGCAGGCTTCAGTGAGTCGTGCGCTCCCCTTGGTCATCAAAGCCGCTCCTCATATTAACACCCAGGTACATAAAATTCCCATACACCGCCGCAGAACAAGTACGAATTAAGACTGATTTTCATGCTATTGCTGGACTGCTGTGCCAAACACCATCGGAGCAATAGATTATTATATCTGATTCGAAATATAACCTGCAGAATGTGGTTGCGCGCTGACCAGGAGGTGCGCGCATGACTCATTTGTGCTGCAAAACATGTTGGCACGCGTCTTGCAGCGTGGCATTTATTGTCCATCCATCTCAGACTATTCCTTGATCTCCTCCTGTCCGTGCTGCGGCGAGACGTTTGTTTGAAGCCATTTTCAGATCAAACCATTTATTCTTGATTTCTGATACTGTACGACCCACGGGAGACAAAACATATGCACTACAATATTAATATGAAGTTAACTGTAGTTTCGAGACATTTTAAAATGCTTCTGTTCAAAAACACATCCGACACTTGCGGGGGGTGGGGGGTAGCGGTGCGCTCTTCTGAATAAGTGAAACTATAATGTAACACAGTACACTAAAATTAAAGATATTTGACCATCCGACACTTGCGGGGGGGTGGGGGGTAGCGGTGCGCGCTCTTCTGAATAAGTGAAACTATAATGTAACACAGTACACTAAAATTAAAAATATTTGACCATCCGACACTTGCGGGGGGGTGGGGGGTAGCGGTGCGCCACAGCTCTTCTGAATAAGTGAAACTATAATGTAACACAGTACACTAAAATTAAAAATATTTGACCATCCGACACCTGCGGGGGGGTGGCGGTGCGCCACAGCGCGACTGAGAGCAGATCTCCGAACGCGTGAAGTTCCTCCTTTTACTTCTTGAGTTTGAATGAATGGACACTTCCTGCTGTCAAAAGGCAGGAAACGTGGCCTTATATGGTGTTTTGAGGGGTGGGAATTATGTAAATGACCTCTCCGCGAGCACGCGCAGGTTGATAGAACAGGTGGGATTCATTAAATTTACGCAGCCATTTACACACTTTTCTTGAGGATAGAAGACTTTGTTGAATCTGACGTGGCATGTTCGTACGAACGCTTCGTACGAACAAAAGTAGGAGAAATTTAGGATAAAAATACGAAAATTTTCGTGAATGAGGGCCATTGTTTTTGAAAGAAACTATTGAACTCTTCATTAACCAGTGGTGGCTGCTCAATAGGGGGCGCTAGGGCCCTGTTGTCCCAAACTCTAGCCCGTTTGCCAAGAAAGTCTGGTTCGTTTGGGGAGGTGTGAACGTGTCATTGTACTCTGTCATGGAACAAAAAGGTGAACTCTGCAGTGATATAGCAACCTCATGTCCGTATGGGATGTGGGCCTCTCTGCATCTCTCTGGAACTCTCAGTGTTACACCTTCTTGAGGCCCTCAAGGAGACAAATGGACAATTATATATTTTAACAATTATTATGAATTAATGGACACTAATTAATCAGATTGAACTTTCTCTTTAATGTGTGTTAATTCAGAATTGATCAAACAGTATTTTTGTCATTTCAATGATGATCTGTTACTTGTATGACTTTGACCCTTCGGCTGGTTTATTTCTGCAGAACAAGCAGTCTTTGAATCCAAAGCACAAGGTCAGAGTAAACGTTTAACTTGCAGCTTCTTTTGTGTTGTCTATGAAGTTAGCCATAACATTTTCTGTGCTCGCAAGCAGGCCACCTGGCTGTTTATGTAAACAGTTTTCCTGGTGTCCGTCAAGAGTCTTTCTGCCTATGGAATTAAACTTCCATCTTTTATTTTTTTAACCAGCCTGTAGCCGTTGAGGAGGTGGGGAGACCCCACCTCCCCCATATAATGGGCACTTCCTATTTGGAAGTTAGTGTTTGGAGGAGAACGAACGGTCAACCTGCTCTCTCCTCTCTGAAAGCTGGAGACGTCCCGGTCAGGTGTCAACGACCCACGTCTCAGCGGGGATCATAGTAAAGCCTTACTTTGATCCATTCACTCTCCTTTCTGAAGAATTTGTTTTCTAAAGTTTTATTTTGAAAGTTCAACCAGTGCGATTGGAGTCTGTTCCTGCCGGTGAACGCGTGCTCCCGCTCGTCTGACCCAGTCATACACGCACGAAGTCATCTGGACGCTCACTGGACCACACAGTCCGTTAGTGTCCACAAACTTCTCAGTCCTCACCTCGCAAGACGTCTCGTCACCAGGTAAAGAGGCGTTGTTTGTATGCTGCACGTGTCGGAAGTACAGCTAAGATCCGTATGGGAAAGCTTGCCACCCTGGTTGGTTCAAAGTAAACAACTTTAGTTAACTTAGCTCCAGAACTCCTTCCTCCTATTTCTTATTTTTCATAAGCTATTTAATCTGTCAAGTAAATGTGCCAACAGTTAAGTTCCTAATTGTCTGTTTGTTTTAATTTGAATTCTTGTCAACGTAGTTATTAAATCAGAGCTAATATCGATACAAATGTTTAATGTAATTCTTGTGATAGTTTCAATAAAAGGTCTATTTTTTTGGTAGACCAATATAAATTGAAGTTTCCTGTGAAGTTACATTTCTTGTCTAATCACAGTAAAAACAATTTAGTATCGGAAAAAGGAAGAACTCGCACTTTGGTGGCAGTTTGTGCAAGATTAAAATCTGCTAAACTGCGCATCCAATAATGGTGGCTCAGTAAGTGTTTAAATACCTTACTAAACATCATTATTATTCAATTACAATTGGTGGCCTCGTCCGAGTTCCTGGAACGTTTATTAAGTTGTTTTGTGTAGCTTGATGTTACGGTGTTTGTTGGCATTAGTTTGCATCCTGGTTGTGGACTTATAGAGTGGTTTTGGCTGGTGAGGGTCTCAGAGATTGCTGATTGTGGCATTGTCTGGTGCGTTTTCCCGTTAGAATTATTTTTTCATTCACATTTGAACGTTTGCTTGAGGCGGGTGAGTGATAAGTGTTGTGTCTGTGTTTGTGAGACGTTTCATTACGTGTCGCGAGGCTGCATGCATTTTTCATGTTGTGACCATCGTGTCACGATCCTGTTTCATTCTATTACATCAGCGATTTATTGTTGAAGGTCTGTTTCACACATATGCTGCTCCATTAAGTGCCTTTTTCTGTTACAACGTGTGTTGCCGAGGTTCGGGAAAACCCACTCCGCAAGGACCGAGATCCGGTTCCGTTTGACGTAAAGTCCGTTGTTGTACACAGTAGCGCTGCCTTCTTTGGAAGGCGGGGGTTAGCCTGGTTGTGCTTTAGCTCATTGACAGTATTTTCTGCGGTGTAAAAATACGTTTATTTTGTGAAAGAAGGGTCTAGAACCTTGGGTCGAAATGCTAAACGGTACTGAGAGACAAGATGGCTGCTTAAAACGCTGTGATTGGTCCATTGTGTGTCGCGTTCAAGAACGTCGGTTTCTGTAGACTCTGGTTGTCAGGTTCATTTTTGCACACATTTCTGACAGTTTATCTGTGTTGTTTGAGTTCTATGCACGTAATATCGTCGAAGACTGGCTTAACCGCGGTGTTTTGCGATATTTATGACTGTTTTAGAATGTTGAAAAGACCGTTCCACGCTTTTGTTCGACCGACCGCAGGTCCGTGAACACACCGCTCGAACGGCACGTCACTAGTGGGTGGCGTTAGGTTTGGAAGACACAATTTCCCATGAACACTTGGGTTTTAGAACTACAGTTCTGTCTTCGCTGTGATTGGTCGATTACGCTGTATGTGTTGACGCATGCGCAGTGGGTGAAGCCCCGCTCCTCGTCAAATTTCACTTGCTGCTTGTCCCAGACGAGTTTCCGTGCTTGTTTGTCCATTACTGTCTTTGAAAAGACTGTTTAATCGCGGTGTTTTTGAGATTTTAGTGGGTGGACAGAGCCGGTTGCTCTGAAAAACTGCCGATCGCCATGTGACCAGGTCACGTGACACCGATTTTGCCGGTTTTATGAGGACCGACCTTATTTCTTTTAAACGCAGTTTAAAAGGTTTCACAGTTCAACCGATTTTGCTCACATGATTTCGTTTTTGTGAGCCTGGGTTCTAGAGCTTATCACGTTACGCTTTAGATCTGTCTGATTGATGCTTTTCATCCGTGTTGGATGTCTGTGTGGGCTGAAAGCTACGGCTGCGCTCACTGGTGATAACAGCGCCTCTATAGCGGTCAGATAGAGAAATTACAGTCGCTGTGATAAACTCACTTCCAGCGCTGTGACCCCTGCTGGTTACATTAGAAGACGCAGTCTTCCTGTAATGTGTACATGTTAACTGTTCCTGTTTTAAACGGGAAACATTTTGAGAATATTGTACTCACAGCACACTTTAATTTGATTTTCACATATAATCAAATGTTGATGGCAGAACAGTTACACAGATTTAATACAGACATGTATGTTTTTAGATAAAACTTAACAGTTTATCTTTAATTCTGTGCAAAACTGGCTCTCTGTCCCTGTTTTGTTTTAAACTGCGAGTTTAAAATAACACACATGAGGCGTCCTTTGTTTTGGTTTTCAAAAAAATCTCACAACGACAGCCGTTTTTGTTTGACCTTGTCACAGGTCGACAAATTACTAAACATCACTGATTTTTATTTCATTTAACATCTTGGATGTTTTCTGAGCAGCTCATACACTTTGCATATTTGCAAGCTGCGAAATGAGACCCGCTTTACTTGATTTTTCACAGAACATCAGTACAAAGATGGACGTTCGATCAGGTGAACCACCTGAGGGGGCCTCTTGTTCTGTGTATCCTAGATGGATGGATGGGGGCCTTGGGATTCCTGCCCGTGCTTCCTGCAAAGTGGGGGAATCTGCTTCATCGTATGCTAATTACTTAGCTGCTAGGAACGTCCGTCAGGATAAGTGGGAAAATCCCCTGTCATTCTACGACAGGCTAATCTCGGTCTACTCCGGGGGAAAAACTATCCCTGGATTAGAGGAAAATATGGAGTTTAAACGTCTTTTCATTATGAATCTTATGCCTTTTCAAATGAAATGTGTTCATTTCAAGGTTGATTGCAAAAAAGATTCCATGGAAGTGATAAGACAATATGCTACGTCAGTTTTTGAGGCCGAAATACAACCTAGGATACCATCAGAGGTTTGTACAGGTCAAAAGGTCACATCCCACTCGCAGGAAGTAGTAGAGGTTCCCTCTCCTTCAAAGTGCGAGAGGTCACAGGTTTTTCATAATAACATACATCAGCATGGTGCTACGAGCTGTAGGAGTTCTGAACCCCCTGCCCCTCAGGTTGAAAACCTTGAGAGGAGCAGAGAACCACACAAGGTAGGTGTTCGCCCTCCAGATGAACCCAGATGGTCCGGATCGAACCAAAAGAGTTCTCTCATGGATCTCACTGTGGGTGAACTTCGAGAGAAGTTGATGTCTGGGAACCGTGACCCTTTGAAAAAGGGTCTGTCCCGACATGTGCCCCCGAGAAGCGGCCCTCCTGCCCCTGCCCCTCGAACTGCACAGTTTGAGACATGCAATGAGTCACACATGCTCCAGATTATGGAAACGGCGCCTCCGCGCGAGAACGTGACTGAGGTTGTGAGTTGTTTGTCAAATGATTTGAATGTTACAGTGGTTGACCAAGCTGACACAACGTATAACGTTGTCCTTGATGATACCACAAACAACTTTGTTCCACCTGATGAAGCGACGCGCAGCACTGCCTTTTGCAGCAACTCAGTGCACACAGTTGACATCAACAACGTCAACACTGACATAAATGCTGACAGCAAACAAATTGCTGAAAATCCACATCCTGAAGGTCATGAGGCAGACAGCCATCATGATGCTGACAGCGACGATGATTACACAGACAGAGTCACACGTACGCAAAAACGTGTGGAACAGCCTGAACGGTTTCTGTGTAACTTTATGAGAAGGGGGATAGCTAAAAGAGCTTACCTGCCACTCACATTGGAAGGGGTCCTAGAGCAAGAAGCGCTCCTGGTTAGCGGCTCAGACGTGTCTACCATGTCAGCCGAACTGTTTGAGGAGCTAAGGACCGCCGCTAACGGTGTTGGCAGGCAAATACCCTTTGTGAAATACACTTATGGTGAGCAACAAGGCCTCGCAAAGACGAGTACAACCCTAATAGCCATGGTTCACATGCAGATTGGCGAGATGTCACTATACCACCCGGTATATGTGTCTGAACTTGACTCACTCCGGGCTCCATTTGTGGTTGGCCAAGATTTTATAAATCGCTTTGAAGCGATTATAAATTATGGCAATCAGACAATGTGGGCCACAGTGAGCAGTCCACTGCCATTCGTGGTACCTCCCCAAGGTCAGGACACTGACTGTCTAACAGCAGGTACCGCTGAGGTAAAAAAGGATTCCCCAACCGAGACCACAAACCCGGTAAGTGATCCTTCATATACAGGTGAGACAGAGGAGACTCAACAGTTGGACCAGACTCTGGCCCATCACGAGGACCTCCTCTGCGAGCTGACACCTTCAGCACTCCCTGACCACTTCCTACCACAGGTAGAAGAGGGTGTGGTGATCCAAGGGTCCCACACCGTTGACGCTGTACTGTCCTGTGGGACAGGTAATTCGGCAAACAGCCAAGCGTTCAGTGAAGTCTTGGTTCAAGGACATCTGAGCCCACAAGGTGACAGTCTACAACACTCTGACAGTCACTTGGACTTCATTGTTACTGATTTTGAGGACCCCTCCTTATACAAAAGGGGGGCAGACTCACACTTCCTACCACAGGTAGAGGACGGTGTAGAGGTCCAAGGATCACACACCATGAACGCTGTGCTGTCCTCTGGGACAGGTAATTCAGTTATCAGCCAAGCTTTTGATGAAACCTTGGTTCAAGAGCATTTGAATCTAGAACTACTCAGAAATGACATAGTTCTGACAGACTCAAAGAGCACCTCTTCATTCATGAAGTGGGAAGACATACATCACAACGACAGAGACACGCCTGCGACGGCGCCGACAGTTGTGACACACCTGCATTACGCAGAAAGAGGTAAACGTACAGAGGTACGTTGGCCGAGACCTATAAGGTTCCTGTACAAGGTTCCCCATAAACTGCGCGAACAGCTTAAACTAAACAATGGCATCCTAACTCGTGCCCATGGACGGACGTCCACACCCGTGTGCTTGGTCCCTCATGACCACAGGGGGGTGATGTTAGGCCATGCCCATGTCAAGGACAAAGATTTCAATAACCCCACAAACGACAAAGATCTCGCAAACTCACAGACTTCATGGGAAAAGAAGGTCGTCCAAGCACAGGATAGTAAATAAACTAAACAGTTTAAACTATTCTAGTTGCGAAAAGAAACCGTTCCAACTAGAACTTAGAAACGCTAAGCATAAAACCCACAACAAAAACTAACCTTAACAACCGTTTAAATCTGCAGGATTTAATTGACATCGGTTATAAAGCTAAGAACTGTTTTTCTTGTGTGTGACGTTGGAGTCTGACGACCAGAGTGAGTTTGACGTAGTGAAACGTTGTTTTTAGTTGCTTGATTGCTACTTTTGTTGTTATTGAAGTTGTTATTGTTTTCTGAACACTCCCAGCCAATAGAGGTTTTGATTGTTGATAAGTTGAAGACTTAAATGGATTTTAACTATGCCAACATGCTGTTCATTTTGTTAAAGATCTCAATCTTTGAAAAGTCATTGTAGATTAATACTACTTAAGGTACTATAATCTACACTGATCTCCCAATCATTTAGGTAGAACCGATGCGATCGTTTCTATTCTAGATCTATTCATTTTGATGAGTCTCGCCATAGACTTCAAAATTTATAGGGAATACCAAATCTTGCGTCGTTCGTCTAAAAGACAACAGACATTTAGACCAAACTAGTTTCATTTTTTTATTTTAGTTTAACCTAAACTAAATAATGAATGGAGGAATAGTTTGAATGAAGAGGCCTTCGTTACAGAAGCCCTCCCCATTTCTATAGGTATAGATCCCTATTTCTGATTTTTACAGCATTGATCCACCCCTTAATTGGTAATTTTAGCTGATCTAATCCATGATAGCTTACATACCAGGTGCATATAGGTAAGGCTTAATGTAGAATCCCAATCATAAGCCCACCTAAAACCACATAATTGCATGACACATTGAACCAGGGTGGCACCGACTGGAAGCCATCCAGCCTGCAACCTTCGATGTGGGGACCTGCTGATCCAACGTTGGTCTTCAACCTTCATCCAAGGCCGCCTCCTCTGCTTCAATCGAGGGATCCCCTCTACATGCTGATAAAACCATTCTTGCTGATGAAATCAATAACCCCCATCGTTGTGGATTTACCGTTGTGGATTATAAGACTTTGTTTCCAAGGGATCACAGACTCAGTTTTCCATGGGTTAACAGACTATGTTTTCCAAAGGATTGAAAGCTTACCGCAAAGGGATTACCTACGAACAGTATGGAATTTCCAAAACATTATGGGAGTATAATTTTGAACTTTTTTATTTTTTTTCTCCATTTGCTGGATTACATAGAGGTCAGAGACATTCGGTGGTATCCTTTCGTGTTGGAACTCATCTCCAAGGACAGGCGATGACTTCCAAAAAGGGGGACTGTAGTGATATAGCAACCTCATGTCCGTATGGGATGTGGGCCTCTCTGCATCTCTCTGGAACTCTCAGTGTTACACCTTCTTGAGGCCCTCAAGGAGACAAATGGACAATTATATATTTTAACAATTATTATGAATTAATGGACACTAATTAATCAGATTGAACTTTCTCTTTAATGTGTGTTAATTCAGAATTGATCAAACAGTATTTTTGTCATTTCAATGATGATCTGTTACTTGTATGACTTTGACCCTTCGGCTGGTTTATTTCTGCAGAACAAGCAGTCTTTGAATCCAAAGCACAAGGTCAGAGTAAACGTTTAACTTGCAGCTTCTTTTGTGTTGTCTATGAAGTTAGCCATAACATTTTCTGTGCTCGCAAGCAGGCCACCTGGCTGTTTATGTAAACAGTTTTCCTGGTGTCCGTCAAGAGTCTTTCTGCCTATGGAATTAAACTTCCATCTTTTATTTTGTTAACCAGCCTGTAGCCGTTGAGGAGGTGGGGAGACCCCACCTCCCCCATATAATGGGCACTTCCTATTTGGAAGTTAGAGTTTCGAGGAGTACGAACTGTCAACCTGCTCTCTCCTCTGGGAAAGCTGGAGACGTCCCGGTCAGGTGTCAACGACCCACGTCTCAGCTGAGAGTCGCGGCAAAGCCTTGCTGTGCCTCAACACTCATTTCTGAAAGAGTTTGTTTTCTGAAGTTTTATTTTGAAAGTGCAGCCAGTAGCTGGCTCTGTTCCTGCCGGGAGAAGCGGTTCTTCTCACTCGTCTGAATCAGCTCACACGCGCGGAGGTCATCTGGGCGTGAACTGGACAACACAGTCCGTTAGTGTCCACAAACCTCAACTCTTATCTCCAAGACGTACCTCGGCAAACACGTTGTAACAGATTAGGTAAAAATGGAGCAGCAAATGTGTGACACAGCTTCAACAGAAAATCGCAGATGTAATAAAATGAAGCAGAGGTGACACGGCGGTCACAAAACGAAAAAATGCATGCAGTCTCGCGACACGTAATGAAACGTCTCACAAAAACAAACATTCATTCATCCGCAGCTCCAAAACACACGTTCAAAAGTGAAAGTAAAGAACAATTCTAACGGGAAAACACCCCAGACAATGCCACTATCAGCAATCTCTGAGACACCCACCAGCCAAAACCATTCTTATAAGCCCAAAACCAGGATGTAAAACTAATGCCAACAACACCGTAACAAAAAATAAGCTACAAAAACAACTTATCAATTTAATCTTTCAGAAGACTTGTACGCGGCCACCAATATGTAAAGGAATAAGGTGGGGTAAGGTATTTAAACACTTACTGGTCCACCATTATTGTAGATGTGCAGTTTATGAGCAGAGTTTAACTGCACAAACTGCCACCAAAGTGCGGGGTCTCAACTTTTTCAGAATAAATCAATAAATCTGTGATGTGATTAGCCAGAAATGTAATTTCACG
>JBBPBX010022163.1:18222-30514 GCA_038048925.1 Garcialebias charrua
TACTTTTTAAACGTTATTTTTCAGGGGTGCTGAGTTACAATTTAAAAAGAGGCTAAACTCGCCACTGCAGATCAGCCTGCACCAAAAGCAGTTCGTCATCCTCCAGCCTCGGTGATTGTGTCATCACTGCAACAACTGTAAATTAACACATTCCTCATTTAGCCTCTCAGCAGCTATAAACCAACACATCACTGCAATAAACCTCATCGGGGACTTGGGGACCTGGAGCTGGTGGGCTGATATTGAAAACAGGCAGAGAACTCACAAACTGAGCATCCTCCTAGTCCTGACTGTTTCAAACTTTCTTTTTATGGCTGTGGTGGCACCACTTTACAGCATGGTAAATGTTTGCAGAGGAGGAACAGATGCATGGCTCCAAGAGCACTTTCATCAGTGACTCCTAAATAAGCGTTAGGGTGTCATATTTCTTTCCTATAAAGTATAAATACAATATATCAATTGGTGTCGTTGATGCATGCGGCTCTTGGGAAATATGCTCCTTTGCTCTTCTGCAGTTTAACGTCTGATTACCTTCATTCTAGCAAGCAGATAAAGCTTCCCTGTTATGGTATAAAGTTCAATAATATTCCCTTTCATTTCTCCAGTTTTTACATCTAACTTGTTTTTTCGTCACCCACAGAGACAATAATGTGAAAACAATAAATTGTGGTTTTGAGGTGCGTCTCCTTTTAGAAAGGCATTATCTGCGAACTTTCTGGAGTATGAAAATCTGGTAGCCTGGCAACCATCAGGGACCGTTCGAGACTTTGGTTTGTTTACCGATGAGACAAACAAGATATGGACGCCAATTAGTGAGCCAGTTTTTTTTTTTATTACTTTGGATAATGCTGAAAATCTTCAAAAACTCATGTCTTACATCATCATGTTATCACATCTTCATCAACAATGAAAGGTGTGATCTCTTAAAAACTTAAAAAATGTGTTTCATCTACTATTTTAAAAACCACAACTCTAACCTCTGTCAAAAAAGCAAAGCTAACTAAAAATGACAAACCTGTATGTGCACTGGAACTGCACCCAGCAGCATGTGAATAATACATTCAGCAGCCAGACTTTCTAACTTTGATACACAATGTGAACAATCGCAGCTTACATAACCATGGTAACGCAAAACCAGCCATTGCAATTACCACGGGCAATTCCTTTTGATTGAAAGGAAAAGTTTGGAATCACATGACACAGGATACTTGTTTGTAATTTCCCAAAAGCTGCAACCGCTAGCATCAAACTACAAATAGCAGCGGGTTCAGATGTTGTCAGTCCATACAATGAGCGTTATCAACCGTTATCATCCCAATATATAGCGACGAAACTGTCCAATCTACCTCCTAGCATGTTTAAAAGAACGTTATCACTGTTATTATCGCAGCGTGTTTCCGTAAACCCGGAAGTGTTGTGCTTAGTTTTTTTCAGCTTATGTAACCATTTTCCTAAACTTAACCTTAAACCTGACCCAGAGGATCAACCCTAAACCTAACCAAGACCCTAAACCTAACCCAAGACCCTTTACTCTAAACCTAACCACGTAGCTGAAGACGGAGCCTGCTGTCATCGCTTGTAACGGTGACAACGTACCTTTAAACCTCCTAGGAGGTACAGGAGGGGCAATCTGACTGCTATTTATGGGGATGATAATAACTTATAATGGCCATTTAATGGTTGATGACATCCGAAGCGGGTGATTTGTGAGGGAGTTTCTAAACTGTCTTGAAATGTTCACGAGGGTTCTTGATTTCCTGACACAATGAGTCACAGAACTTCGATTTTATGTTGCAGGAATTTCCTTTTCACTTTGGGGTCTGTGAGTCAGAAAGTACAGGGAATGTGAGGCAGGTTTATGTTGCAAATAAACAAACATGAACAGAATGTGCAAAATGTGTAAAAGAGCCCCGGATTTCAGACAAATGATAGAAATAAAACACTTAAAGGAATATATTGGATCTCACTTCATCAGCATCAGTCTAAAAATTAAAAATGTCTGTGAGCCAAAGCATCACTAAACTACTCTCAAAACATCAGTAAGATTCAAAGAGTTTCACAAATAAAATTGTAAGTACACTTTAAAAAACAACCTCAACCTAAGCTATAAAACAAATGATAATAAATCATATAAATGGTTATGTGACAGGAAGACTGACTAAAATATTTTGTACCTCTGATAAACTCTAAACTGATAGCAGTTTGTTTGGTTTTAAACTATAAATAATAAGCCGGACAAATACTTTGAACAGGATAACTTTATCTGTAAGCTTGGAGATTTGAGAGGAATAAAACAAACGAATTTGGGATTATTTGGACTAAATGAAGAGAAAATATTATATAATACGATTATTTTTAAAACCAGTGATAACCGCTTGCAGTTGTAGTTATCTCTGTGTTTGCTTCTGCTCCTTGTGTTGTAGTTGAATCTTTGTGCCAGTATTGAATTACAAGTTGTGGTTATGTCAATAATTTCAGATGCCTCCTGTAAAGCAGCAAAAAGAGACAGCCCTACAAGAACTTTTTGAGGAAGAGACAGAAGTCCAACTGTATAGAAGCCTATCACCCATTCCAACCAAGGACAGCCCCTTAAAAATGTTAATTAGGAATTATTTTTTCATAAAAGTTCTATTTTTGTTCTGGTTAAAGAGCAAAAATACTTCATGCACACAAATGGTGTACTATATATTTTTGCCTAACCCAATGAGAATTGTTAACAGAATTGATAAGGAATTGAATCGATAAATGATATCGATAAAGGAATTGGTGTTGATAATTTCTTAACAATTCCCATCCCTAGCCAGTAGTCACTTCTGCCATGCCCATCTCCACCTGCTCCCTGTTCCACCTGTCACAGCTGCAGCCACATCAGCCCCCGTCCGTTTTGTTCCTCAGCCTTCATTTTCTCTCAAGTTGTGGATTGTTGGTTCTTATGTCACGTCTGGTTCTCCTTGTGTCTTGCTCTCGGTTTATGCAAGTTTAGCTACCATTAAACCTTTTGGCTTTTCATGAAAAAAGCCAAGTTTTATTTTCTTGAATGTTTTGTGTCATCAGGATCCTTTGGTCTGACCTCCAACAACCAGGTCTAATTGATCTCATTTTTATGTTTGAGTCATCTTATAACTGACTTAGTGACTTAAAATATTGACATCTCATAAAAATGACTTAGCGTCCCAAATTTCTAATCCGCCATCGCAAAGCGAAAAAGAGGAAATGGAAATACTGTCCGTCTGTCCAGTTTGAATGTTGTGAGCACGATGACTTGAAAAATAAGTGAGGTTCCATTTTGGTGTGTGGCTTCCTCTGGGCATAAGAAAGTTTTTTTTTTCTTCTGGTTTTTATATTGCTTAAAAGTATAGTTTCCTCAATTAATTGGGGTGGCAGGTGGGGTGGACAAATATTATTCTATGTTGGCCATGGCAGCCATTTGCCACCCCCTGGCTCCACCCTTTCAACTGGTGGTGGATGAAATTGCTCTCTTTGCCTGCCAGAACCTGGGACATTCAGACGAGATCAATGAAAAAAACTACCTCTGTTCTTCTACACAGTGTAACTTCTACCTACTTGAGTATCTTATAACAAAACCATTAAAGTTTTCTTGCAATCCCTGTTCAATTCCAGTCCAGAAAAACACTCATCTCGAGAACTACAAACGTTCACTATTTAAAGCAACCAGCAAGTTGTGCCACCAACTCTTCCTCCTATCTCATCCATGCATGGTGTTCCTATTGAGTTTGTAAATTCTTACAAATACTTGGGAATTTTGTTTGATGCACATATGTCTTATAAACCACATATCAAAAACCTGATAAAGAAACTGAAATTAAAACTGGGTTTCTTTTCAGAAATAGATCTAGCTTAACTCTGAATGCCAGAAAACGCCTTGTAACTGCTACCTTCCTACCGGCCATTGACTATGGGGACATTATTTACATGAATGCCCCTGTCAGCTCCTTGCAGATGCTGGATGCTGTTTATCATGGCGTGCTAAGATTCATAACGGGTTGTAACTACCATACCCATCACTGAACCATACTTCTTTGTCAGTTGGTCATCATTGTCTACACGTAGGCTCTCACACTGGTTCATTTTCATCTATAAAGCTCTCCTTGGTCTGCTACCTTCTTAATTAATTCTTATGCCATCTTATAGCTCCTCCCACATGTCACGCCGTCAGTGCAGTTACAACATGCGCTCTCAGGACATCATTACCTGCAGCGTTCCCTCAGTGCAGACTGAACAGGGCAAAAAGTCCTTTTCCTACTCAGCTCCTGCAATCTGGAACACTTTGCAACATGAACTGAAGTTGTCCACCTTGATTTCTTTAAGGGCTTTCAAACATTTGATAAAGTCAATGGAAAAATCAAAGCAAACATGTTCTTGTTTTTAGTATTTCACCCTGTTTTATGACACCCTGATTTATTGTTTTATACACTATTCTTATTTTAACTGCATTTCTTTATTGTAGTTTATTGTTGTCATTGCTTATTTCTATTGTTGTCTGTACTTTATATGTTCTGTCTGGAACAGGTCTCTCTTGTGAATTAGTCCTCGTGGCTCAATGAGGCTAGCCTGTACAAGTAAAGGTTGGATTAAAAAAAGCACTCAGCTTTGGTGTACCATTCATTAGATTCTAAGTTATGAATTTCTAAGTTATGAATATGACTTTGTCATTGCATTATATTATGCCATAATACATGTCAGTTTCAGTTCAGTGAGGTCTTTATCTCAAAAACATTTAGATTTAGGCCCATAGTTTGGTCTCACATATGTACTCCTTTTCTCAACTGTGCAGAAACAGTAATGAATGGTATTGATTTGTATTTACTAAGAAGAAGAAGAAAAAAATCCTTTGTAGATAATATGTAGAAAGATATTGAATGTTCTACTGTTTTCCATCAATGCGTGCATTCTGTAGTACATAATAGAAAAATAGGAATGAAAACATTCGTTCTTGTAGCGGCAGAGAAAGTCTAATTGGGTTCACACAGCGCCTCGCTGCCGACAGGGACTGGGAAAAGATTAAAACGGAGAGGGTAACAAGTAGTGAGCTGGAGGCTTTTTATCTACCCATGCCTTTCTCTCCTGTCTCTACCCATCTCTACCCATCTCTCCACTCATCCAGGCATGCTCCCACACAAACACAAGGAGACACTGTTCCCTGGCAACCTTTGGGCGGGAGGTAGGATGGTGATAGAGCATGTGAGGGTTGAGAGGGTGGAGGGTGAAGACATATCTGCATGTTAAACTTAATGAAGGGTGATATCATGCTCAGTGGACTTTAAGGCAGGGGAAGAGAGTTAATGTGTTAAAGTGTTTTTTGTTTAAAGTCAGCGCTTTGCAGATGCTTTAAAGCTGCACTGACATGTTGTAACTATAAATCATTTTGCACTACATATATATATATATTATCATTGAACTATGTTCGTTTTTGCAAAATAAATTATAAATATATTAAAATTTCATTACAAGTTATGGTAATTTCTCGCTGGGACACGCCCACAGAAATCCGAGAACTTCTGCAATAGGTCACGTGATGTAAGGAGATGAGACTCTGCTCAGTGCGCACCTTGTAAACAACATGTCGACCAATACAGAACCGGACGAATTTAGCAAACTGAGTGAAGAATAGAGCGATTTTTAGTCAGTTTGGGAAGCCAAAGTTATTTCAGGGGGTTAAACAATAAACAGCAGGTTCTAATTTATGTCTGTAGCTGTATTTAATGAAGCCTTACCAACGAGGAAGCAGGTGTCAAGCCGCGACTTGTGAGGACCGAGGAGGACGTGATGGAACCTGTTCATGTTGTCCACAGAGCACTGATTGGTACTGCTTTAATTAATGTATCCATCTAATAATTATTCAACATTACTTATAGTTTAAAAAAGATGAGTCCCTTTGAAGCATCTGTTTTATTTTCTATGTTTATTCTAACGTTATGTGCAAAATTTCACCCAAATTCTGTCTAAATAACCACTACATTTTCATAGCTGATCATCAGTGGTTTCAGCTGTAATAATCAAAATAAAACAATATTTGATATTCACCCTATTATAAGTTTAATCATATAAATATTTGCTAATTTAAGCTTGTTCTACCTTTTCTGCCAGTTTTTTTGTTGCATATTTAGATAATGTTATCAAGTTTTTTGTGGTAATTTCTGCTACTTTGAGCAACCATCCTACATTCTGCTCAGCTGATGTGCTTGTCTGTGAAGTTTTGACCTTCTTTTCTTTGTGGTTCCTGCAGGGACGTGTCCTCGGTCGCGTGCTGATGAGCTATATGACCAGTCTGAAGAGTGGACGCTTGCAGCCAGAGCACGCTGGGAGTGATGGGAAAAACGCTGCGGCTGAGGTGACATGATCACAGACAACATCCATCCATCCACCCACCCATCCATCGTCTGCAGGTCCTTTAGCCCCGCACCCAGACAAACATGCTGTGCGCGCGTGGTGAGGTGCGGCCCCTGTCCAGCCGCACCTTCTCCCAGTGACATACGGCTCTCCGCACCGGCCGGAGCGGCTATCATAGACCAGCCAAAGAACAGCGGCGCTTCGGATCCACGCGTCTAGGCAGGATTCTGACTTAGAGGCGTTCAGTCATAATCCTGGATCATCAGTGGTTTCAGATGTAATAATCAAAATAAAACAATATTTGATATTCACCCTATTATAAGTTTAATCATATAAATATTTGCTAATTTAGGCTTGTTCTACCTTTTCTGTCAGTTTTTTTTTGCATATTTAGATAATGTTATCAAGTTTTTTGTGGTAATTTCTGCTACTTTGAGCAAGCATCCTACATCCTGCTCAGCTGATGTGCTTGTCTGTGAAGTTTTGACCTTCTTTTCTTTGTGGTTCCTGCAGAGACGTGTCCTCGGTTGCGGTGCTGATGAGCTATATGACCAGTCTGAAGAGTGGACGCTCGCAGCCAGAGCACGCTGGGAGTGATGGGAAAAACACTGCGGCTGAGGTGACATGATCACAGACAACATCCATCCATCCACCCACCCATCCATCCATCATCTGACACCCACCCATGCATCCATCCAACATCCATCCATCCACCCACCCATCCATCCATCATCTGACACCCACCCATGCATCCATCCATCCAACATCCATCCATCCACCCACCCACCCATCCATCCACCATCCATCCATCCACCCACCCATCCATTCCAATTATTATAAAGCTCATTTCAATCCCTATCACTTACTTTTGGTCTTACTTTGGTCTTGTTCTTCCATTTCAGCACTTTCCAGTTTAAACTTCCTCAGTCGATCCAGAAGGACCAAAATCTCATCTTTTATCTGGCTGGGAATACAGCGTCAGTGCAACCTGTACACAGCCTCCCCCACGTTTGTGTTGAGATGGGGGGGGTTCCAAGGGCAGGGCAGAACTTGTACTTTTTTCTTTGCTTAAATTTTTTTTGTTTAAATAATGAAATGAAATCAAATGTATTAGAAAATTTATTATCACAAAATACTTTTACTACTACAGACAACAACATACGGAAGCGTATTGCATTCAACCATGAAAATATTTTTTTGGAGCTTATGTAGTAAAAACGTGATAATTATGTAGTAAAAACGTGATAATTATGTAGTAAAAACGTGATACTAAGTAGTAATAACGTGATACTATGTAGTAAAAACGTGATACTATGTAGTAAAAACGTGATAATTATGTAGTAAAAACGTGATAATTATGTAGTAAAAACGTGATACTAAGTAGTAATAACGTGATACTATGTAGTAAAAACGTGATAATTATGTAGTAAAAACGTGATACTATGTAGTAAAAACGTGATACTTATGTAGTAAAAACGTGATAATTATGTAGTAAAAACGTGATACTAAGTAGTAATAACGTGATACTATGTAGTAAAAACGTGATACTATGTAGTAAAAACGTGATAATTATGTAGTAAAAACATGATAATTATGTAGTAAAAATGTGATACTAAGTAGTAATAACGTGATACTATGTAGTAAAAATGTGATACTATACAACAAAAATGTTCTCAGTGAGTTTTCTGAACTACTGGCTGACCTAATGCCAAAGTTTGACTATTGGCTTTTCTGTGGGGACTTCAACGTGCACACCTGCTGCCCAAGTAATCAGCTTGGATGTGAGTTTCAGGACCTCCTGGACTCTTTCAACCTGTCGCAGTCGGTCTCGGGGGCCACACACAGTCAGGGTCATACACTCGATTTAATTATCTCCCACGGCCTTCAAATACCTGCTGTGGAGATCCTGGACACCTGTATTTCAGACCATTTTCCCATATTATTTGAATTTTTCACCTCTCCTGCACCGAAAGCTATTCTCCCAGCACGTTTCTGCCGCTCCATCACCCCATTAACTCCAAGTCAGTTCACTGATGCCTTTAAGAGCACTGAATTTTGCTCTGCTGTCAGCCTGGACCCATCTCTACATCCTGAGGACTTCATCAGCTCCTTCCATCACACCTGCACGACGATCTTGGACTCCATCGCTCCTCTCAAACAGGCATCTTCAAAGAACAAACCTTCACCATGGCTCAACGAAACGACGCGAGCTCTTCGACAACGTTGCAGAAAAGCAGAGCGAATATGGAAGCGCGACCGGCTTCATGTATCTCAAGGAATACTGAGAGACTGTCTCTGTGAGTATCATAATGCTGTGAAACAGGCCAAGTCACAGTACCTCTCCAATTTAATCTCCACCAGCTCCAACCGGCCGAGGACGCTTTTCAGCACACTCCAGTCTGTCATCAACCCATCTGTCAATGTTCTGAAAACTGCCACACAGTCTACCTGCGATGACTTTCAGAGCTATTTTGTCAACAAAATAGACTCTATCAGACAGAACATTGTCAGTTCATCCAACACCATCCAGTCATGTACCTCTGCAATAACCACAGCTGTTTTTGACCAATTTGACCTGGTCTCACTGCCTAACCTCACCAAGGTGGTTCAGCAGATGAAACCAACTAACTGTTCTCTGGACATCATTCCCTCTAAAATGTTCAAACAATCCTTTGATGTAATTGGTCCTTGTGTTTTGTCATTTATTAACAGCTGTCTATCTTCAGGTTTTGTGCCATCTGCTTTCAAACACGCTGTGGTCAGGCCTCTTCTCAAAAAACCAGGCCTAGATCCTACAGCTCTCTCTAATTTCAGACCAGTTTCACATCTGTCATTTCTATCAAAGGTCCTAGAAAAGATTGTTTTTATTCAACTTCAATCTTTTCTAGAACTCAACAACCTGTTTGAAAAATTTCAGTCAGGTTTTCGAGCTCGTCACAGCACTGAATCTGCACTGCTCAAAGTACAGAATGACATTCTTCTGTCCCTGGATGCAAAAAACCCTGCTCTGCTGGTGATGTTAGACCTCTCAGCAGCTTTTGACACCGTCGACCATCAGGTACTAATCAACCGCTTGTCTCAGCTGGTTGGCCTCCAGGGAGCTGTGCTTGAGTGGTTCAAATCTTACCTGACTGGGAGAACTTTTTCTGTCATGATAGGTGATCTGTCCTCCTCTTCATCAACCCCTCTGACCTCTGGCGTACCACAGGGATCTATTCTAGGGCCAGTCCTCTTCTCTCTTTACATGCTGCCATTAGGATCAATCATCACACGTCATAACCTGTCTTTTCACATGTATGCAGACGATTTACAAATCTATCTGCCAGTCACTCCCAACCCCTCACTCAGTTCAAACACTCTTGTCAACTGCTTAAATGACATTAAGCACTGGCTCTCTCAAAACTTCCTCCACCTAAACACAGATAAAACTGAATGCATTTTATTTGGTGCACCTGGTGACACCAGCAACATCCTTCCCAGTCCCAGTGTTGGTTTTCCCCTCCCCCACTTCAACCCGGTGGTCAGAAATCTTGGAGTGCAGCTTGACTCCAACTTAAAGTTTGATAAACAGATCAGTTCTGTTGTCAAGACCAGCTTTTTCCAGCTCCGTCTGCTCTCCAAAGTCAAGTCATTTCTCAGCCGTGGTGATCTGGAGAAGGCCATCCATGCCTTTGTGACCTCCAGACTTGATTATTGTAATGCTTTGTATGTTGGTATTAATCAATCCTCCATCTCCCGTTTACAGCTTGTACAGAACTCTGCCGCGCGCTTTTTGACCAACACACGAAAATATGAACACATCACTCCTGTCCTGTCCTCTCTACACTGGCTCCCGGTTCAGTTCAGGATACAGTTCAAGCTGCTCCTGTTTGTTTTCAAAGCTCTGAATGGACTTGCTCCTCTGTACATCTCAGAACTTTTGAAAGCCCATCAGCCCGGCAGAGATTTACGCTCTGCCAGTCAACACCTGCTGGAGGTGCCTCGCTCAAGGTACAAACAATGGGGAGACCGGTCATTTTCTGTTGCCGGCCCAAAAGCCTGGAACAGCCTCCCCCTTGAGCTGCGTGCCACCTCTGATCTGACTCTGTTCAAAACCAGACTGAAGACCCACTTGTTCAAAAAAGCTTTCAGTGTGTAACTTTTATTACTTTTGGTATTTTAATATGTAGCATTTTTTATTTCCATTGCCTTTTTATTTCCACTTGTTCAAAAAAGCTTTCAGTGTGTAACTTTTATTACTTGTGTTATTTTAGTGTTATTTTAGTATGTAGCATTTTTTATTTCCATTGCCTTCTTTTATTGCTGTTGTTTCTTATTCTATTTTCATTGATTTATTGTTCCAGTTTATTCATCTTTTTATCCTGTTAAGCACCTTGGTCAATGCAAGGCATTGTAGGAAGGTGCTATACAAATAAAGTTTATTATTATTATTATTATTATTATTAATTATTAGATGGATACATTAATTAAAGCAGTACCAGTCAGTGCTCTGTGGACAACATGAACAGGTTCCATCACGTCCTCCTCTGTCCTCAAACGTCGCGGCTTGCCACCTGCTTCCTCGTTTGTAAGGCTCCATTAAATACGGCTGCAGACATAAATTGGAACCTGCTGTTTATTGTTTAACCCCCTGAAATAACTTTGGCTTCCCAAACTGACTAAAAATCGCTCTATTCTTCACTCAGTTTGCTAAATTCGTCCGGTTCTGTATCGGTCGCCATGTTGTTTACAAAGTGCGCACTGAGCAGAGTCTCATCTCCTTACATCACGTGACCTATTGCGGAAGTTCTCGGATTTCTGTGGGCATGTCCCAGCGAGAAAATTACCATAACTTGTAATGAAATTTTAATATATTTATAATTTATTTTGCAAAAACGAACATAGTTCAATGATAATATATATATATATATATATATATATATATATATATATGTAGTGCAAAATTATTTATAGTTACAACATGATGTCAGTGCAGCTTTAAGTTCTTTATAATTACTGTATAACTGGTATGGGACGGCATGGTTAGTTTAGACATATATGGTTTTACAGGTATGAAGTCGTACTTTGACAAAACAAATAAGGGCAAAGTATCAAGCTGGTGCTACTAATCAAATTTAATGTCAAGCTGGTTGTGCGAGTGCGCTCCTGTGTAATGTTTAGTCATTTTGTTGGTCTGGAGCTCACAGGTGTTTTGTGTTATGTTAACAACACAATGCCTTCAGTAATGACTGGAGAAGTATTGTATTGGATCAATCTGAAATGAGGCCTTTTGCAAATTATTTGGAGTCTGTTAATTTATACTGATCATCCATCCATCCATCCATCCATCCATCCATCCATCAATCCATCCATCAATCCATCCATTATCTTCTGCTTATTCCCAATTTGGGTTGTAGGGGCAGCAGCTTGAGCAGGGAGGTCCAGACATTTTTTTCCCACAGCCTTCTGGGAGGACTCCAAGGTGTTCCCAAGGCAACCCAGAGACATAGTCTCTGCAGCGTGTTGTGGGCCTTCCCTGAGGTCTCCTCCCAGTTGGACAGGCCCGAAGTAGTACTTAGGGCATGTCCGACTGCTTCTTGCATCTGACATCCTTACCAGATGCCAGAACGACCTCGGTGGGGTCCTTTTAATGTGGAGGAGCAGCGGTTCTACTCCGAGTCTCTCCCAGATACATCCAACAATAAAATGTAAGAGAAAAACAGTAATAACATCTAAGATATCAACTAAAAAAAACCTCAACCAAAAATCAAAAAGGCGTTCAATACAAGATCAACTGGACTTTATTTGTAACAGAAGACATTTCGCTTCTCATCTGAGGAGCTTTATTGACAAAAATTGATAAAGCTCCTCGGATGAGAAGCGAAATGTCTTCTGTTACAAATAAAGTCCAGTTGATCTTGTATTGAACGCCTTTTTGATTTTTCATGTCCTGGACGACTGA
>JBBPBX010022164.1:8820-41675 GCA_038048925.1 Garcialebias charrua
TTTTAATATTGCAGCAAGAATTTCTTGTTTCTTGACAAATTGAAAAAACTGCAACGTGAAAGTAGCTTGTAACTCAACACATTATAAAAATGTAGTGTAGTAGAAAGTACAGATACTTCATGTAAAATGTAGTGAAGTAAAAGTAAAAGTACCCACATTTAATTCTACTTAAGTAAAGTACAGATACATGAAAAATGTACTTAAGTACAGTAACAAAGTACTTGTACTTAGTTACATCCCACCACTGCTCCTCAGAGAGTCTGTTGTTAACTGTTCTCTTTTTGTTAAAGCAACAGTTTGTGGTGTCATTGTCATAATTCATAATGAATAAATCTGAGTGAATAATGAATACTGTAAACATGGCTCTGTTTCAACCCTCAACTTTCAGTTAAGTTGTGCTGTTGTTTCAAAGCTATACCGGTAGTTAAAGTAACCAAGCAGCATAAGGATTTATTCATTGTGAAAGAACCGAATGACAGACAGAAAACAGTTACAAAAAATAAGTCTCTTTATTTTCTTTCCAGGAAAAGGGGAGTTGAGCAGCTGTGGGTGGACAGGAGAGGATATTAGATAAGTACCAGGTCTTGATCTTGAGGGATGATTGATGGTTGTAAGGACTCTTACTTTGGTTATTTTTTGATGCAGGAGCAGGAGAGCAGCAGGAGCAGTTCTGGTTTCAGGAGAACATCTTGAAGAAGAGGACATTCAGCTAGAGGTGAGAGAAGCTACCTGCATGATGTAGGTTTTTACGTTTTCCATCATAGTAGTTCTGTATTATGAAAAAGTGAGAACTAGTTACATCTTTACAATTGCAATGTGAATTTGAATTGTTGCTTTTAAATGTACACATATACTCATAAAATAAATAGTTGTTATATGTTAAATAATTAGAAAGCTGACTAATAGCCATTGCTATTCTCTTGACTACCAGGAAAAATAAATATTGTCCATGCCCCAATATTTTTTTATTTATATGGAAGAGAAAGGTGCCAAAACCCACCTTTTCATATTTAGCATAATTGAAAAAGCCCTAAATCAGAGAGTCAGAGAATCTTTATTGTCATTTGCACCACATGTGGTACATGTGATGAAACAAGATTATGTACACAGGGTCCCAGTTACATCCAACAATAAAAAGTAAAAGAAAAACAGTAATAACATCTAAGATATGAACTAAGAAAAACATCAACTAAAAATACACTAAGCACTAATATCATAGAAAACATTACTCCAAACAGCAGTACGAACATGAGTCTGTATGAGCAGATGAACACGGATGAACACAGCAACATGAAACAGATTTTTTTGTCAGTAGCAACATGAAACAGATCAGCAGCTACATGTGATATTTCACAGTGATTCTTCTGGTTAGAGATTCATGAGTCTAACAGCCTCAGGGTAGAAGCTGTTCTTCAGTCTCTGTAGAGAGCAAAAGGAGTTAATTCAGTAATATGCTGTGGGTGGGAGATATTCAGGTTTACAAATTTATTATTAATAAAAATTACAAAACTACTGTAGGCATTAATCTGCTCACAGACTCATGTTTGTGCTGACTCATGACCACTAGATTGCGTCCCCCCATTAAAAAAAAATCACCAGCCGCCACTGCAGTTGGACATGGGAAAAGAGACCCCCCGTGACCCGAAAAGGAAGAAGCAGGTAAAAAAGGATGGATGGATGATAATAAAAAATAAAAAATAAACATTTGGAATTCTTACTTAGAGTTAGATCCTCCTGCATTGGGCGGCGAGCTGTTTCCATTGATCTCTATTGGCGATCACCTCCACCGTGCTCGGGTCGAAGCCTTGTACTTTGGAATTCTAACTGTCCAAAAACTTAAAACGATTGGTCTGATTTATTATTAGTGAGGAAAATGTTCATGTATTTTTATACACTGAATGCAAATATGTGGTTTTAATTATACCTAAAACTTATTAAATTAAGTTAACCCTTTTTTAAACTTGTCACCCTGCTAATAAACGGTATTCAACACAAAACATTATATAACTTAGTCAATGTTACAAATATTGAGATTAAAATTTGATGTGCAAGCAGCTGTTTATTTATATATATTTTTAACTTCTCATACACTGAGGGTGCCGTCTCATTAAACAGAATGATATCATGCATAAAGTTATTTTGATGGTTTGACCAAAATGGCTATAACTCATAAAATAGTCATCTGAGCTTCTGGCATGGAAGGCATCAGGCATTACTTCATAAAAGGCTAACCCTTTAATTGATGTTAACTTTTTGTATAAATGGCTTATAAGACGTTACATTTCAAATGCTGCTCTTAATTTGAGTTTGTACTGACCTAACTTTGAGACTGCCAAGACTTGATGATATTTTATTCATCTCCTAACATGCATTGCATATCACACTGCTCTTCTCTGTAGTCATAAAAACTACAAATCCCATCAGTCTTTTCCAGAGCTAATCTTAGTCATATGACCATGCAGCAGGAGCAGGTGGTTTGTGGTCATATGATATTATTTGATATTATATGATATTATATGATATTATATGATATTAGCTAAGGCTGAGGAGCAGCATAAATTGCAACCCAACTCACTGAAAGGTAAATCTGGAGCTGAACGGCTCCTTTTCACCATGTTTGTCTGTTTTTAGTGTTCAGAGGAAGGAGGAGAAATGCCACAAAGGGGTGGTTGGTTAGAGAAGGAGGGGGATGGGAGGCTGTCAGGGATGCTTTCTGTCCACCATACAGCACAGATGTGTATGCAGAAGGTTATCTGCTGTAAACACATTGTGCTTGCAGCATATGTGTGATGAGTGTGTTTTTGCATGGAAATGTAATTCTGATGTTTTATACTCCACAACATGGAGCATGCATGGAACCCATGCCACATCACAATTATAGAGCCTTTATTGTGACAGTAGTATGTGTCTGCCCTGTGGACAAATGTTGCTACACAAAGACTCACTGTTCTGCAACATAACTGTGTAAGAGACACAAAGGATAGTAAATCAATGAGAAACCAAATTGACTAAGGATCGTGTACCTGGTTTCACTGAGAGGCAGCGGTTCTACCAGTTGTGGCACGGTGCGGCCCACACAAACAAACAACAAATAAAAAACTAAAAATCAATAAAACTCCCTTTAACTTCTTTGTAAGCATGACAAAAAAAGCCAGAATAGAATACATACAGGTGCTGGTCATAAAATTAGAATACCATGAAAAAGTTGAATTATTTCAGTAATTCCATTCAAAAAGCAAAACTTGTATATTATATTCATTCATTGCACACAGACTGATGTTTTTCAAATGTATATTTTTTTAATGTTGATGATTATAACTGACAACTAATGAAAACCCCAAATTCAGTTTCTCAGAAATTAGAATATGACTTAAGACAAAAAAAAAAAAGATTTTTAGAAATGTTGGCCAACTGAAAAGTATGAACATGAAAAGTATGAGCATGTCTAGCATCAATACTTAGTTGGGCACCTTTTACCTGGATTACTGCAGCAATGCAGCGTGGCATGGAGTCCATCAGTCTGTGGCACTGCTCAGGTTTTATGAGAGCCCAGGTGGCTCTGATAGAGAATGGATCTCTGTCGTATGTCGAGGACTACCTGTATTTGGACATTTAAAGGTAATGCGTTATTCTGAGCCCTATACACAACTGATAAAATATTATAATCTACCAAATCATGGAACTTCAATAATTTCAGTTGATAAAATAATGTACTTGATGGATGACAGTAATGTTTTCTAGTGATAATTCTTACAGCTCTTTTCTGTAATACAAAAATAGGCTTTGTGATTGTTTTACACACTTTCCCCCAAACATCAATACAATAGATTAAGTGTGGAACAATGATTGTGTTATACAACAAATACAGAGCTTTATCATTCAATAAGTCTCTGACTTTGTACAGTACTGCAATGGATTTAGCTATTTTTATTCTTACATAATTTATGTGTTTTCCATGTCAGTTTGTCATCAATGATAACACCCAAAAACTTCACCTCACTCACTCTACAAATCTCAACACCATCAATTTTAAATGGAACATCAACATTTATTTTTTTATTCCTGAATATCATGTAATTAGTTTTATCTAGATTAAATGATAATTTATTAAGTTTAAACCAAGTTTGTATTTTGACAAATTCTGTCTTTATCAATTCCAACATCTGTTCTATATCTTTACCCAAAAAAAAAAAAGTGTTATCATCTGCAAAAAGGACACATTTAAGGAGTCCTGACACATTTAGTAAGTCATTCACATATAAAATAAATAGCTTTGGTCCAAGTACAGAGCCTTGAGGAACTCCACATATGATATTACAGAGGTCAGATCTTACATCATTTATTTGTACAAATTGTTTCCTATCTTTCAAATAGCTAGATACCCACTGTAATGCTGGTCCTCTAATACCATATTTGTTCAATTTTTCAAGGAGAATGGTGTGATCAATAGTATCGAATGCTTTTTTTAAATCAACAAAAATACTGATACAATATTGTTTTTGATCGACAGCAGTAGTTATTTGTTCCATTAATTCCATGAGAGCCATTGATGTAGAGTTTTTTGCTCTAACCCCATACTGACTGTGAGGATGTCACGTTTCTCACCTGATTCTCCTCTTAATTGTCCACAGGTGTCTTCCTCTTGTCTCATTAGTGATCAGTATTTAGTCTCTGTGACTTTCACATGAGGAGGCAGTTGGTTTCCTGACTTCACACGTGGAGGAGCTGTTTTCCTGAGGCTGCAGTGACAAGTCCTTGCACATGACGTTAATTGAGCATCGTCCTTCCATGGTGTCATGATCTGCTGTTCTGCTCCACCTGCTCTCCCACGGGCTCCTGCTTTGTCTGCACCAAGGGTCCCCTTTGGGGGCCTGGTACGTTTTTGCTGCCTCACCAGCAATTCATCCTGTGTGATGTTAGTGCAGTTCACTAATTGTCATTTTTGTCTCCGAGCCATCTGGTCCTCCTGCTTTGGGTCCATCCTTCCAGGCCGGCCGGTCCTGATTCCAGCTTGAACCGGCCCTGGCGTTCCAGCGATCAGCTCCTGCGTGGATCGTGACACTGACTGCTACTTAGAATATTTTGTTTAGCAATAAATTGATCTAGTCTGGTCACTGTGAAAGTGAAACAACAATATGTGTTTTATGTCTTTTATTTATGATTACTTTTTGCTTATCTTCTTTATTTCCATATATTTGTTGTATTGCAACAAGCTCAGCTTATTTTTCTGTTCACCCGCATGTAACCTCTCTGCAGCTTGGAGACTGTCACCCGTATGTGACCTCAGATTAATCACCCTGTGTGACCTTTTTGACTCAGCTACTATTCGGTACCATGGGGTCTTAAATCAGGACCTACAACAGAGAACAACTGTTGGAACAAGACCACCTTGATAGACCACCATGCACTGTTTATGGAGCACAGATGTTCCACAAATTAACGGTTAAGACAGCTAATGTTATCTTGTATACACAGCAGTATTTCAGTTATGTGCCAGAAGTGTATAAAACAGGCTGTGTTCTATTCAGACCTCAGACTTCACACTGACTCTTCTGAGTTGGTGTGTTTGTTCTCACTTCTGCAGAAGAATTAAACTTCATTCATTTTTAAAAGGTTCTCAGTCTCATCTTAAGACAAAATTAATAAGCTGCAACAGTCAAATAGTTTTTCTAGAATTTTTGAGAACTGTAGTAACAAGGATATTGGTCTATAATTGTTGAACACACATTTATCACCATTTTTATAGAGGAATTACCTTAGCTACTTTGATATTATCTGGAAATATTCCTGTTGAAAATGATAAATTACATACACAGGTAGTCCTCGACTTACGATGGCCTCGAGTTACGACATTTCGCGGTTACGTCACGCATCTCTAATTTTTTTTTTGTTGTTGAATTTTTTTATTTTGAAAGCCGAGTTCCGAGTTCCTTTCTGTTTTGGCGGCAGAAGCAGTAGCTTGACGGTGTTATAATTAGTCGTACCCGGAATAAGAACCAGAACTGAACAGAAGAACCCAGGCTCCGATAAGATTGACAGTGTTTATTTACAAAAGTGAAAATACTGGTGGCACGTCAAGTATATATTACAAAAAAATATATTGGAGTGAGAGGATGGTTATAAGGTGTGAAGGGAGGCCATCTATAAATGGAAAAAGAAAAAAAAAAGTCCTCGGGAACGGGGTTGCCTGGAGAAAACGGAGGAGAAGGTCAATGGCTTGTAATGAAGTGGAAAGCTGTTCAGAATCATTCAGTCTTTACTGGGATGAAGAAGATGTGAGGTGAGGATACCTTGTCCAGATAATACTTAGAGATGATGGTGGAGATGGTTGGCAAGTGGTGGAAGGCATCCAGCAGCTGAGAGAAGCAGTCTCTCCGGAGCTTCGTGTCGTCCAGCAGCTCGTAAATTGGAAGTAGCCAGGGTATGTTTTTGAAGAACGTTTATTGGCAGAATATAATTTTATTTGTTTTTTGGTTGAAATGGTTGAAAGTGGTTTAGGATCTATAAATTGCGATTTACACTGAACTTTACCTAAGCTAGCTAGACACGATAGCATGTCTTAAAAAATGAATAAAAAATCAAATTTCATCTCAAATGTCATCTATAGGTCATCAGTCAGTAAATAAAAACACATATAATTAATGTCTGGCAGCAGAAAAAATATAGACCGAGTGGTTTTGGAGGTATAAATGTCAAAATGCACAGGGCTAAATAGATGCTAACTCCACTCGGTTGCGTCTTAAAAAATGAATAAAAAATCGAATTTCATCTCAAATGTCATCTATAGGTCATCAGTCAGCAAATAAAAACACATATAATTAATGTCTGGCAGCAGAAAAAATATAGACCGAGTGGTTTTGGAGGTATAAATGTCAAAATGCACAGGGCTAAATAGATGCTAACTCCACTCGGTTGCGTCTTAAAAAAATGAATAAAAAATCAAATTTCATCGCAAATGTCATCTACAGGTCATCAGTCAGTAAATAAAAACACATATAATTACTGTCTGGCAGCAGAAAAAATATCCACTGAGTGGTTTCTTAGCTACAGTACTGTATTTATAACGTTATAAACATAAATAATAAACTGAATGCTAACCGAGACGACTCCGTCTCAAAACACAAATAAAAAAATCGAATTTTATCTCAAATGTCATACAGGGCATCAGTTTGTATATTGTATATATTTGGCAGAATTTTTTTTGTTTAAGTTGGAATTATATAAAGTATGAAAGTACTTTAAAAAATAGTAAAATAATGTCCTGCTCTAATCTTGGTGGGTAAGATAATAATTTACATGAGAGGTACCTATCCAAAAAAGAAAAAAAAACTAACTAGTAAATAACTATTAAATTATTTGTTGTGCTTGTTTTTACAGATTATTACAAAAGTAATGTCGCAGGCAGAAACTGCACAAGTAAATCCTGACACGGAAAAAGAAGTTGAAGTGATTGATGACTGTGTGTCAAGTCTGAAACACCAATCAACAACAGTGAATCGGGCAACTCAGTGTGGATACAGACAGCTCATTTCTCATCGTTCAACCGGTAAAATTTCACATGCCTTACGCAAAATGTTTGGATAATTTCAGCTAAACCATTATGGTTATGGATTTTATCCAAACATCTGTAGAAGTTGATTTAAACTGTTTTAAATTGTTTTGTTTTGTTTTTTGTGTTATCTGTATTGATGAATTTTATTCATTTTTTGTTTTTTTATTTTTTTAGAGCTCAGAGGTTCCAAACAGCACCTGGTGTGAGCTTGAAGGCCTGAAGCGAAGAATCAAGTTCTTCTCAGATAATGAGATGAGTGTTGATGTTCTGGTCACAGACCGTAATCGGCAGGTTGCAAAGTGGGTCAGAGAACAGCTTGCACCACAAGGACCAAAGCACTTCTATGATGTGTGGCAATGTGGAAAAAGTAATTTTTCAATTTGTTTCATGATTACAGATGCACTTAATACAGAATCTTTAATTTACTAACCAACCAAGTAATTTTTTGGAATACACAATATTTATATTAAACTTTTCCAGGTCTAGCAAAGAAACTGGACATTGACATCAAAGAGCGGGACTGTGAGGATCTGGCACTGTGGAAGCAGTCCATCGTGAACCATCTCTACTGGACAGCTGCATCCACACCTGATGCAAACCCAGATGTAATGGAGGCAAAGTGGAAGTCACTTGTGAACCATGTTCAAGATATTCACGAACATGGAACACAAGAGTTTCCCTCTTGTCTCCACCCACCACTGGAAGAACAGGACCGGAACAAACAGTGGCTAATTCCAGGTAACTGATGGACTTACCCTGGGGATGTATGACTTACTGTCATATTTTACTTGGACAAATTATAATTATGTGGTTTATTTCAACATGCTGGTGAAGATTCTCAGTCGTCCAGGACATGATAAAATCAAAAAAGGCGTTCAATACAAGATCAACTGGACTTTATTTGTTGCAGAAAACGTTTCGACTCCTATCCAGGAGGCTTTTTCAATTCAGAATGGCAGCTGTGAGACAGAGAAGTTTTATACAGGCTGACATGCCACGCACCAACATCATCTTCCAATTTGCATATGTTGGTGCGTGGCATGTCAGCCTGTATAAAACTTCTCTGTCTCACAGCTGCCATTCTGAATTGAAAAAGCCTCCTGGATAGGAGTCGAAACGTTTTCTGCAACAAATAAAGTCCAGTTGATCTTGTATTGAACGCCTTTTTTTAGTTTATTTCAACATACATTTGTGTGACCTACAGGATCTACTGCAGCAGTGAAACTTGAGAAAGTGGCATGCCAGCCAGTGTTTGTGAAAGATGTCAGACAACTGTCACCACAGCATCAGACGTATTCACTAGAGGCATACCACTCTCTCATTCTGAAGTTTGCTCCAAAGCATACAGGGTTCTCATATCTGGGCATGTATTCTAGGTAAATGTTATTTAGCTCTTCTTTAGTTGTTATAAATATACTTATCATGTTATGCATTCGTATGTTATTATTATTATTACAATTGTGTAATTGGGGCCCAATTTTACTTAAAGGTGCTATGTGTAACTTTCTGTAGAGTGCAGAACTTTGAAAATTTTTCAACAGGCAAAGCATTCTGATCCCTCCCCCTCAGAGCCATATATGGCTCTGAGGGGGAGGCTCTGCTGAAATTCAAATTCAAGCTCTGTTTTTATTGGCTGATTCAAATTCAAGCTCTGTTTTTATTGGCTGGTTAAGGACGGGTCACTCTGTGTTTTTAGTGTTTTTATAAATGCTGATAGAGAAGCAAGGGGACTATAGTTTTTTTCAGAGATTACTTTGTCTAACATCAGTCTGTCAGTAGATAGTGACAGAGTGAAGAAATATGTTAAAAATATATTGTTAGAAAAGTTACAGACTGCATTACAAAGTTACATAGTGCAGCTTTAATATATTTGTTGAAAATATATTTTTATTCATTACAGATTGCTGCTGGCTGCTCTCCATTACAACAGCAATGGCAACAGAGACATAGCCAGAACAAAGGCTGGTGTGAAGAGATACTCCGTTTGCTATCCACGCTTTAAGAAAGGTGGATGGTCTGTGCGTCCAGTGAAAGACGAGCCAACCTTTGGTAAAACGATTTATGGTTAGGAGATTTTCTGTTTATGTATATCTGCCTCCTAATTGAATGTATGATTACAGACTATGCGACAGCACTACTCAGGAAGCTGCAGGAGACCTACAACAGGAACCCTCAACTGCTGAGCGGTGCAATACCTGCAGAGAGGTCAGCTGATCCTGGACCACTGGCAGCTGTGTGGGACAGAGTGGACAAGCAAGAGGCTGTTGGGCAGTATGTCAGAAAATCAAGGTTTTCATCACAGGTAGATTTAGGTCATTATTTACAGAATTGGTTTACAGGGACAATTTGCATGTGTCAAGGAAACTTCTGAAATGTAATTACTCAACTGTAGTTTACCACTTACTCATTTGATGTAACACTTTAGGCTGTACAGTTTGAAAAGTAAAATTTATCATTCAAAAAATTGCTGTCTATTACAAATGACATCATATAATGTTTATATGTTTGACACAATGTAAATAACTGCCAAGCAACTTTCAAATGTTTTCATACAATTTTATTATGTACAACTTATAATTTCAGAGGGAAGCTAGTCCAAACTAGGCCATTGGAAGCCGTTGTAGTGTCCTGCTCCATCTGGGATCGCTGATCTGATGGCGTTCACCACACAAGACGGCAGAGGCTTGCGGATGTGGCGCCCAAGGATGCCATGGCTCCAACGAACCATCTGCCGATAGGCAATATAACGAAATTGTCTGCAATATAAAAAATAATAACATTGTCAACAATGTCCCTTTAATTTTTTAGATTTTGGTGTACTTAATGTTTATTTTAGTTACTAAGGAACGTTCTGATGACTGTAATTTTGTGCAGTAAACAATTTGTCCTACTCAACGTGTTCTTTATTTATATGTGATGCCTTGAAACAAAAGTCTATAATTATGATATTGTAGAAAATATATGTTCTTACTCATTTAACTGCAGACGTATTGGCCCATGCTGCTCTCTAAATGTGTGATAGGCCAGCCTTAGTACATAGGGGTTCAAACAGCAGCCCACAAATCCAGGATGGCCAGTGACACAGAGGATGTGAGGTGCTGGGGGATTCAGACTGAGCAAGAGCTGCTTGAAAGGTTCCAGTTCCTGACAGCACACACTTTGGATGACTTGGTCCATTGGTACACAGTGTCCACACTGACACCTGAGTATGCATTACATAATGAGGAGAAAAAGTAATGAAAATTATGGTGTGATCTCGAGAGATTTTTTACACATATTTAAATAAAATTAGGTTTATTTGTATTTAAATGCAGCAATAATATTAGACATGGGATTTGCAATGTTCATAAATTGCAAAAGTCCCAAATTGGATCAGAAAAAAATGTTTAGGGAGCTAAACAGGCTAATGTGGTTAAATCCATCAGTGGTGTAATTAATGCTGCATCTGTATATTTAGGCTGTATATAAATATAAACCATTTTTAGCTTTAGGTAGTATATATCTAGAAGTTATTTGGCTAGATATTTGATGTAATAGAGATGACATATTTCTGTCAAAACAACTTCACATTAAAAAAAAAAATTCTTACCAGTTAGCATTTAAAAGTCTGTGTGCATTTTCATGTTCCCACGTTTCAACAGCTCTTCTTTCACCATTTAGATTAGCTCTGTTACTGCTGTTTTCACTTCTAGCTGCTGGCTCAAAACTATAAGGCTGTGGGCCTTCAGTATTGATCCTCCTGTATCCGATCTCATATTCAGGATCTGTCGCCTCCTCCTGGTGCGACGCCATATCTTTCTTAGCTAAAGCACGACCTTTCCCCTCCTGTGATGTCACTTCCGGGTTACCGCTGAAGGTGCTATTTTTAGACAGAGTAGCGAGGGAAGACAAAAAAGGTAGTAGAAGCACATTTTATTTTGAGATATGAAACGTATTTTTGATGAAAATTGCAGTTTTAGACATGTTAGGTTGAAAAGGCAACTACATGTGTTTAAAGTGAAAGATACACTTTAAAGACCGTGTAAAGTAAATTTCAATATTTTCTTCAATAAACATTATAAATGTCATAATTGTAATCTTGTAAATGAGTAAAAAGTCTCAAAATTGTAGCTCAATTAATTTTGGAGTTATAGATCAAACTTTGTTTAAAGATATGTCTGCTTCAGGATTTTTTAGGCGTGGTTTAAATGTGACCGCGTTTCGTCACGCGGTCTAAAGCCCCACCCCCTGCAGCTCCAGCCGTATAAATTCGTTCTTCGCATCGGTGGAGCCATTCACTCGCGAATCGCAGATAGCATCAGATAGCAATAGCATAGATATTTTGTTCATTGTTAGCTAGCTAATCAATTATGCCTCGTTCCTGCATCTTCCCTGGATGTCGCAATGGTCAGGGCACCCGCTTGGTGACTTTATTTAATTTATTTTATTTACTTGATCTCTGCTGCTGTCAGCCGCGGACACACAGAGTGGACCTCAAGTCCCCCGCGCGCAGCCACTGACACACAGAGTGGACCTCACGTCCCCCGCGCACAGCCACTGACACACAGAGTGGACCTCACGTCCCCCGCGCAGCCACTGACACACAGAGTGGACCTCACGTCCCCCGCGCACAGCCACTGACACACAGAGTGGACCTCATGTCCCCCGCGCGCAGCCACTGACAAACAGAGTGGACCTCATGTCCCCCGCGCGCAGCCACTGACAACAGAGTGGACCTCACGTCCCACGCGCACAGCTGCTGTTATGTATCTGTGTGATTTCACATTGTGTGCTCACATTCTAAGAAAATAAAAAGTTTGACGAATATTTTGCTGACAATTGCTTTTCACTGACCTCTTTGGTTTCCTATATTTTTATCTGGAGGTTCAAATGAGTAGGGCTGGAGAACTCCTATTAGGCTGCCAGCCTTCGCGAACATCTTCAGGGGGCAGGACACGGGGGCAGTACTGCGCTGAAACCACGCCCACGCGCTGACACGCCCCCAGCGTTTCAGACCAGGGCACAATTATGATTTTTCATTATTTTTGAGACTTAATTTTATAAGGAAAACAATGTTTTTAAGCCCTGCTCTGAGATGAGTCTGGAATCTTGGCGCGGTGCATCTGTGAGGTGGAAATGCTGTCCAACGTGCATTTGGCACGCAAATATGACGTCACAACCAACCCGCGCCACCAAGTGGAAAAGGGGCATTATAGTCCTCCTGAAGGTAGAAGTTGATTACTTGCAGCTGAAGCCAATTAGAGGTGCAGAGGAGAGAGGAGAGGCTGGGTGCAGGACAGAACTCCTACAGACGGCAGAAGCAGTGGCACTCAGAAAGTTACAGGAGACCTTATTGTTGGACCAGAGGTTTACGAGGCAGACCGTGCTAACAGACCTTATTGTAAATGTCCTGGACCACGTGAAGCACAGGCAGCTGCAGATATTGGTGGAGCAACGAGCTAACATGCTAACAGACCTTACTGTAAACGCCCTGGACCGCGCAAAGCACATGTAGCTGCAGATGTTGGTGGAAAAATGAGCTAACATGCTAACACATGGAGGAAGGCTTCACCAGCTCCCAGTAAGAAATTAACTCTTCTTTTCCTTCATTATGGCTCCAAATGTATGTGTTTTTGATAATTATGTAGTGTTATGTGTTAGGATAGGCGAAGTGCAGTACTGTACATGTATATGGTTCAGTATTTATGTATGTTCCGACTTACATTGAAAGTCGACTTACGACGGAGATTAGGAACGGATCTCCGTCGTAAGTCGGGGACTACCTCTATATGTAAACATCTCAATAACATGACTCATTATGTCCTTTACAAACATCATATCTGTTGTGTTGTGTAGCGCTCACGCCACTAGGTGGAGCTGCAGGATAAGAAATGAAGAGGAAACGGGTAGAAGGAGTGAGGATGATGATTTATTATGATTCATTATGATGAAGAGGCTGAAGGAAAACATGCTCTCGGTGTATTGTAGTTCGTGTCTGTTGTGAAGCATTTAATAAAGGCACTAAGTTCAACAAGAACTAGTTTTTAATTGCTTTCAACACTACAAATTGGCGACGAGGGATCGGATCCTGCGTATGTTTTTCTGCCTACGTGTTTTTTCTTCCTCCTGCTGAATTAGCATGGCTACTAACGTCCATCCACTGCCTTTGCTTCTACCTTGCCCAGGAGAACCTACTCTACCATTCAACATGTGGATGCGTATGTTCAACAATTACTTGCTGGTGATTAATGCAACAGGGAATGCTTGGCCTGACGCACGAAAGAGAGCAACATTACTACACTGCTTGGGTGCAGAAGGACAACGAACTTTCTACTCCTTACCAAACACAGGTGACACATTTTCTTCCACTATTGATGCTCTGGAAAAACACTTTACACCTAAAGTCAGCATTGTTGTAGAAAGGCATGCTTTCAGAAAGCGAACACAAGCATCACATGAGACAGTAGAGCAGTATGTGACTGCCTTACGTGACCTGGCTTCAAAATGTGACTTTGATGATAAGACAGAGGAAATGATCCGTGACCAATTAGTTGAACACATCTTCAACTCCAGGATAAGAAAGAGATTTCTGCTTGAACCTGATTTGACATTAGATAAAGCTGTTACTCTTGCAGCTCAAATGGAATCAGCAGCTTACCAAGCTAAAGCACTAACAGCTAACAGTGACAGACACGTGCAAGCTATACAGCCTCGTTCATACTCTGCTACAAAGAATAATACACCTGCTCTTCGACCTGTCAAGTCACCTCCTGCTGCATCAACTTCTACTAAAAGCTGCTTTAGGTGTGGTTCAAACAAACACCTTGCTAACTCTCGTCAGCTGCTAAAGCTACATGTAACCTCTGCCAAATGGTTGGTCACTTTGCTCGTGTCTGCTGCTCATCTAAAACAAGACAAGTCAATGAAGTTCAGTTACCAAATCTGACTGTGTTATATTTGAGAGGCACTTTGCATGCATCAAAAACCCTACAGTGTGATATTACATTAAGCATGTCTACTTCACCTACCAAGACTTTGCGTCTGAAGCCTCCGGCAGAGCTCAGCGTATTGCCTGTACGCCACTCTACGCGCGCATTCTGTGCGCACGCGTTCGCTGGCACAGCTCTGCTTTCGTTCTCGCGTTAAATATTCGTGTTTTCGCTCCAAATTCTTGTTGTAATTTGAGAAGCTGCATGCAGAGCGTCTACCTACGGGACAAACTGAGGTCGCCGATTGGTCATTTGCTGACACGCCTACTCAATTGATTGATAGGTCGAGTGGGAGACAAAAAATAAATGCATGAGCTGGCTCGGCTGCAGCCGCTGCGGTGTTTCTAAACTTTATATGTTAATAAAAAGTTCTAAAAAATAAAAATAAAAACAGGGAGCCTTGGTCCTGCAGCCCACAGCCCACCAGGAAATATTTAGAACGTCGCGCAGCCAGGTAGGACATGAGTCGTGACAAATTCATTCATTTCAGTCATGGAGTTAGCGGAGGAGGAAGCGATTACTTGACTTTTGGCAAAAAAACAAAACAAACGTCCTGATCAGCGATGAAGAAGGGGAATTTTATTCATTTGTGTAATATACAAAACAGTCCGGCGCCGGGCAATTTATGGTGAGACAACGCGTATCGCGTACGCGGTCGTAAAATTTGAGCTTTGCGCGTTCGTGCCCTGCAGGGCTACGCGGGGCTACGCTTGTGCCTCTGCGTACGTACGACGTAGTGTAGCATACTGCCTGTACGCTGAGCTCTGCCGGGGGCTTTACTGTTGATACAGGCTCTGTGGTTACTATATTGCCTCAGCAAATCTACAAAGAATACTTCAGTGGAACACCACTATGCCCTCCTGACCTCCGTCTAGTTACTTATACAAAGGAAACAATCCCTGTAATAGGATGTTTACAAGTTGAAGCAAGTAGAGGAACTACTACCACACCAGCTACTTTTTTTGTTGTAAAACATGGAACTCCTCTTCTTGGCCAAGACTTGATGGAAGCAATGCACATCTGCATCACTGGAAACGTTGTTCTTCCACCTTGCACTGACCCTGCTACTCCTGTGAAGATAACAGACGCATCACCTGCATCGCTCACCTCTGCTGCTCCTGATATAGGCTGCGTGAAATCCTTTGTTCATAAAGTAAAACTAGATCCTACAGTCAAACCTGTAAGACAGAAGCTTAGACACCTTCCCTTTGCAGTGAGAACTTTAGTTTCAGCAGAACTGAAACACCTCCTGAATGCTGGAGTCATTGAACAAATTGATGCATCACCATGGGTTTCACCTATTGTAGTAACATGACGTAAAACTGGAGGAATACGACTGTGTGCTGACCTCCGTGAACCAAACAAAGCTGTGATCACAGACTGCTATCCTCTACCACATGTGGATGAGTTATTTGTCAGTTTACAAGGTGCAACACTGTTCTCTACAATCGACCTGGCCAATGCATACTACCAACTGCCTCTGCATGAAGATAGCAGAGATTTAACTCCATTCATTACACATGAAAATCTTTTCAGATTATGTAGAGTTCCTTATGGACTCGCGTCGGCTCCCTCAGCTTTTCAAAAAATGATGGCTGAGATTCTCCAAGACCTTCCAGGTGTCCAGAATTACCTGGATGACCTCATCATCTACGGTAAAACACCGGCTGAGCATACCATACCAGTTACCATACCAGTTTATTTATAAAGCACTTAAAAATACAGCAGCAGCCGTCCGAAGTGCTGTACAAGAATAAAAACAAGCACAAAACAATAAAAACAATCAATCTCAATCATATAAATATCGGAACATCACAAGTAAAATAATACAACATTAAAACAGAGATGTGAACTCATTCTGGTTTAAAAGCCAATGAAAACATATGTGTTTTTAAACGAGTTTTAAAAACAGATATTGATGGGGCCTGCCTGACCTTCAGTGGCAGCTCGTTCCACAATTTAGGAGCCAGAGCTGAAAATGCTCTGTCTCCTCTGGTCTTATAAAAGGTTTTTGGGACTGCTAAAAGCATCTGGTCAGCGGATCTGAGAGCACGTGATGGCACATAAAGCTGAAGCAGTTCAGACAGATAAGAGGGACTAAAACCGTTCAAAGACTTAAAAACAAACAATAAAACTTTAAAATGGATTCGAAACTGGACAGGAAGCCAATGAAGGGACATTAAGACTGGAGTGATGTGCTCACGTCTGCCTGTACCAGTCAAAAATCGTGCAGCAGCATTTTGTACCAGCTGCAACCGAGAAAGCGAGGCCTTATTTACTCCAATCAGAAGAGAGTTACAATAATCCAGGCGTGAAGTAATAAAAGCGTGGATTACGGTCTCTAAGTGGCGTCTAGAAAGGAGGGGCTTGATTTTTGACAGGCGCCTCAAATGAAAGAACGAGGACTTAACCATGCTGTTGATGTGACAGTCCAGTTTCAGGCAGGGGTCAATTTTCACTCCTAGATTTGTCACAATCGACTTTTCATATGGGGCCAAAGAGGAAAAATCAAAAGTGGTGGGACTGTCAGGAGCACTAGATTTAAAGACCATAACCTCGGTCTTTTTATCATTAAAATGAAGGAAATTAAGCGCCATCCACCCTCTAATGTCACCAAGACAGTCCAAAAGAGACTGCGTGGAGCCATTTTGTTTTATAGGAAAATAGACTTGACAGTCATCCGCATACAAATGAAACTGCACACCATGTTTTCTGAAAATAGAACCGAGTGGCAGAAGGTAAAGTGAGAAGAGCAGAGGACCAAGGATAGATCCCTGGGGTACACCCCAGGGGAGGGCAGCAGATGCAGAGGTAAAATTATCAATCTTCACACTGAAACTTCGATTTGAAAGGTAGGACCTAAACCACTGCAGAGCTGAGCCAGTGATGCCCACCCATTGCTCCAATCTGGCGATAAGAATTTCATGGTCGACTGTGTCAAAAGCAGCTGTTAAATCTAAAAGCACAAGTAAAACACAGTTTCCAGAATCCAGCGATAAAAATATATCATTAAAAACCCTTAAAAGAGCAGATTCAGTGCTATGGTAGGTTTTAAAACCAGACTGGAAGACCTCCAAAATTTTAAATTCATCCAAAAAGTCCTTCAGCTGGGTGTAAACAACTTTTTCCAATATTTTTGAAATAAAAGGTAACTTTGAAATTGGCCTAAAGTTGGACAAAGAGGTAGGATCAAGGCCAGGTTTTTTCAATAATGGCTGAACCACAGCATGTCTAAAATTGCCTGGCACCACGCTAAACATTAAGCTGCTATTGATCAAATTTAGAACAAAAGAGCCAACTGTAGAAAATACCTCCTTAAGAAAACAAGGAGGTACAACATCAAGGGGGGAACCTGATGGTTTCATACTGGTGACAATTTTCTCATGTTGCATGACAGCAACCTAAAAGCAGTCCTCCAAAAGCTCAAAACTGCTGGCCTGGTGCTAAATGAAAATAAATGCCATTTCAGAAAAGCCTCATTATGCTTTTTGGGTCATGTCATACCAGCATATGGAATTATCCCAGACAAAGAACATGTTGATGCTGTTTTGAATGCTCCTCCACCTACTGATGCTGCTGCATTGAGATCCTTCCTGGGGTTGGTGTCTTGTCCAAGTTCTTGCCCAACTTTGCAGCTATAGTGGCTCCAATGCGTTCTTGTGGAAGTGTAACAAGCAACTATGCATGGACTACAGAAGCACACACAAGTTTTGAAGAAATTAAGCAGCTTCTGGTGAACAGCCCTGCTCTCGCAGTGTTTAATCCTAACCTACGCATTGTGATATCCACTGATGCCAGTAATTATGGACTAGGTGCTGTCTTTGCCCAAGTTCAGTCGGATGGAACAGAGAAGCCTGTGGCCTTCGCTTCCTGCACACTTTCTGTGACCGAACAAAAGTATTCTACCGTTGAGAAGGAGGCGCTAGCCTGTGTGTGGGCTACAGAGAAATGGAGAACATATTTATGGGGTCGACGTTTCACCCTCCGAACGGACCATCAAGCTCTGACCATACTTCTGAGCACAAAAGGAATGAAAAGAGCTGGAATGCGCATAGCACGATGGTCAGCTCGCCTGCTGTGTTTTGATTATGATGTCATCTACCGACCGGGTTCTCAAAACTACACAACGGATTGCCTCTCACGCCTGCCTCTGCCTGTGACTTCAGATCTTGTACTAGACGTGGATCCAGAAATGGTTGCTCAGATTTCTGCTACTTTGTCTGCATTTCCTGTTTCTGACTTTGATTTAGCTCGCTCCTCATGCCCTGAACTGACAGATCTGCATGTGCAAATGGAAAAAGGCTGGCCTGCCTCCATTAAATCAGTCAGTCATACACTTGCTCCTTACTACAAGATCAGAGACGAACTCTCCACCTACAGTAACTACATTCTCAGAGGTACGAGACTCATTGCACCACCTTCTGTCAGACATACACCGATTTCACTAGCACATGAAAGTCATCAAGGAATTGTACGCACCAAACAACGCTTGAGAGACCTCTACTGGTGGCCAAAAATGGACTCACAAGTTCAGGATGTCATAACATCATGTGTCATCTGTCAGTCCAATGACAAAACTGCCCAAACACACCCTGCTCCACTCCAACCGGTACCACTGCCCGATGGACCATGGAAAAAGCTTGGACTTGACATTAGGACCATTCGACACAGCTATTCCTTCTTGCAGATTTGCCATTACATTGACCGATTACTATTCTAAATGGCCTGAACTTGCTTTCTCACATACGGTCACTACAAACGATGTTATCCAATTCTTATCATCTGTTTTCAGTCGTCATGGCAACCCTGAGAACATTGTGACAGACAATGGCACTCAGTTTACATCTGAAGCCTTTGCATCATTCCTCCAGCATAGAGAAATATCTCACTCTAGAACATCTGTCTACTATCCAGCTGCCAACAGAGCTGTTGAAAGGTTTCATCGTGCCCTCCGCTCCTGCATTCAAACTGCAATCCAACAGTCTACACCGTGGAAAGACACTGTGTCAGAATGGCTTCAAATATACCGTGTAACGCCTCATGCAACAACCTCCATATGAACTTCTCTTTGGCAGGAAGATGTGCACTAAACTGAACATACTCCCTTTGCCTCCTGTCACATCTCCACTGCATGACAGGGCACAACGTGACGTTCTAAAGAATCAAAATGAAATGAAATGGTACACTGATGCAAAACGCAGCGCAAAGGTGCCTTCATTCCGGTTAGGAGATAGGGTGAGGATACGGAATCCACTACACATTCCTAAAGGTCACCCAAGGTTTACCCCTCCTGCAACCATTAAAAAGGTTAAAGGTAAACACACCTTCATGCTGAGTGATGGAAGGAATTGGAATGCATCTCACCTTGCACGTTGTGCTCCAGTTGCTTGACAGGACTCTACTGCTACAGGATTGGAAAAGGCCCAGCCTGATCCACTTCCTCTTAGGAAGCCTTCACGTGCAAAATATAAACCCAATTGGCACAGAGACGTTGTCATGTCATAAAAATTACTGGTTTACTAAAGCCTTCTATATGGGTAATTTGTTTCATTACAGGAATATTTTTGAGGAAATCTTAGTTAAATTTACAGGTTTACTTAATTGTTATTAGTACTTTTGGTTTACAGTTCTGTTGTTTCAAAAATGCAGACATTTTTCAAATGCATTTTCTATGGTTTAGCTTCTTTAGAAAATTGTTCCAAGTAGTAGAAGTTTAATCCTTAAGAAGGGAGGAGATGTTGTGTTGTGTAGCGCTCACGCCACTAGGTGGAGCTACAGGATAAGAAATGAAGAGGAAATAGGTAGAAGGAGTGAGGATGATGATTATGATGAAGAGGCTGAAGGAAAACGTGCTCTCGGTGTATTGTAGTGAAGCATTTAAAAAAGGCACTAAGTTCAACAAGAACTAGTTTTTAATTGCTTTCAACACTACAATATCCATGTCCACACAGTATTTTGATCTCTTGTCTGTAAGTTTTTTTTACTACATTCTTTATTTCTTCTTTGTCAGTTCCATTTAGAAAAAATACTGTTGGCACAACCTATAACTGAATGGCTCACATTATTATTTACTTTTGGTGTTTTAGCTGCAAGGCTTGATCCAACATTCACAAAATAATGATTAAATCCATTTACAATTTCATTCTCATCATGGATTTCATCGTTGTCCTTTACAAAATATTGTGAAATACCCGTTTTTACTTCATGATTGTTCAGAACACTATTCATTACTTGCCATGTTACCTTCATATCAGCATTACTTTTATTTAATAAATCACTATAATATTACTTCTTCTGTTTCCTTATAATCCCTACTAATTTATTTTTATTCTTCTTATATTTCTCTTCTGCATTTTGTATTCTCAATTTCAAGAAGTATGAATACAAATAATTGTTTTTTACAAGCATTTCTCAACCCTTTTATCATCCATGGTTGGTCAACAATATTTCTCTTTGTATATTTTTTTGCACACAATTTTTTCATACAGAGCTTCTAAGATATTCATAAACTTCATATGATCTGTTCGCATCATCAACATACACGTCCTTCCAGTTTGTTTATCTAGATCATCTTTTAATTTATCCAAAGCTTTTTTTATGTTTATTATTTTTTTCTTAGTTGTAACTGCTTTTGTGATGCTTTGATCATTTTTATAGATTGTGAAAACTGGTAAATGATCACTTAAGTTGGTCGTTAAAATACCACCTATCACATCCCCATTTGTTATATTTGTGAAACTATTATCAATTATTGTGGCACTATGAGTTGTAATTCTTGTTTGCTTTGATATTAACGGATAAAGATTTAAATTATACATTGAATTTATAAATGCACTGATGTTATTTGAATCTGTTTTACTTCCCAGATAAATATTAAAGTCTCCACACAAAAACTTTTTAATTAAAACCCTTTTCCTATATTTCCATGATTTTATCATTGAATATTTCTATATTTGATCCTGGTTATCGATATACACAACTTATTACTATGTTTTTTATCATTCTTGTTTATTATTTCTATTGTTATAATTTCCATAATATTTTCTACAATTATTGACATTTCACTTATTAATTTACATTTTATATCATTATTAACAAATAGAGCAACTCCACCATCCCTTTTATTATTTCTGTTCATATGATATAATTCATACTGTTGTGAAATAAAAATATATTTGTCTTCGTGTTTCTCATTTATTTTGAAGGGGTTTTTCATACGGTGTTCAAATGATCAGTTTCTTTTGTAGAGTGATAAAGATTTACTAAAGGACACAGGCAGATCTGTTCTGGTGAGGCTTGGGGATGATAATATAGCTGGTGCCTCTTTGTCCTGTCAGTTTTACGACTTTGAAGATATATAGTTGTGAGGAAATCTACTGAAGGCCTCCTTACCCTGCATGTTTGTTCAGTTAGAAAGTAACAAGAACAGCTCTAAATATGTGTGTAGGGTATGATCTTTAATGTAATTTAATGTCCAGTTACACTAATTGGTCATTTAGTGGTCTACTAGAGTGTGCGTGTTTATAAGTACTCAGCAATAAATGTACATTTATTTTAGTCATCGATGTGTCGGTGCCCCTCCCCCTGGGGCCTGGGGAGACCCGAGCAAGCTGAGGGAAGGCAGTGGTATTTCCTGTGTCTTCTGGCAGTAAAGGGGGGACAACAGTCTCTGAAACAAAACCCCCACAGAAGAGTCAGTTTAAAGCAGGCAACCCCCACAGAAGAGTATAAAAGTTTCCATCCTCCAACAGACAAGGCAGAAGCAAGCCCACGGATCAGGTTGTATGTTCTCTTTTTCTCTCTCTCTCTCTTCTCCCCCCCCCTCTCTCTCTCTCTCTCTCTCTCTCTCTCTCTCTCTCTCTCACTGTGCACGTCTTTTAAACAAATGTAATGGCTGTTAGAAATAGAACAAATGTATTCTGTGACTTTTTTAAAACTTATGATTAATTAAACTGGTTTTTGGAACTTTAAATTATGTGCGTTTGTCGTATTTTAAGTGTATTCAGCGTATCTCCTTTTCTGATCCAAAGTGTAATCAAACAACGAATTTGGGGCGAATAAGAATCAAAGTCAACAAAAATGGAGGTCCTACCGAGATAGGTTGCACGCACGGACAGGAAAGGATGAGCGGGAGTCCAGAGCACTGATCAGTGACCGGTCTACACAACAATGAGGTAAGCAGATTGCCTGTTTCAACAAAAATCTGAAATTGGACATTTATAGGCAAATTTTAACTCAGTGTGTTTGGACTCCAGGGTTAATACGTGTAAAAAGAAAAAGAACGTTACAATTAAAAGTAGAATTGTAAGTTTCCAGCCAAGACTCCAGATCCCAGAGTAAAAACACGCAGTGGTCGCGCCACCAGGAGGTCCGACGGGTCCACCTGGTTGAGGGGGAGTGGGGTTCTAGAATAAATATTCGCCGTCACTCCTGTAACCCTAGACTGAGTTCACTGTTAATCTCGTTAGGTTTTGTGGCTAACTATAAAACAGTGTCAATTAAATCTACTTATAATTTGACTTATGATAAGTGGAGGCGGGATCTGGTGAGGTGGTGTATTTGTATATTACCATGCGTAAATACGTTATAATACACTAGGAATAAAGGTATTGAAAAATTAAACCCACAAACAAATAAAATAAATAAAGTGTGGGACTGAGTGAGAAATTGAGGAAAACGCGCTGACTTTCGTTGATAAAATAATCCGATAGTTCCAAACCTGGACCAGTTAAAAATAGAATAAAATTAGTCACAGAATACTAAATCTTTTTTATGTTCTAAAATAATGGTTTCCTGCCATGTGAGGAGTCAACACACGCTAAACCAATCTTATGTTACACTCGGAAGGTTCTTTTCATGGTGTCAGTCACGCGTGAATGAAGTGCAAAAGTTGCCTGTCCAGAACGCAGCTAAAATGTCTCCTGCTCCTACTACACACGCGCACACACACACAGTTTTAGTGCACGTCAGCTTGCCTGCCTCACCTGCGTGACTTGTCTCTGCTCTCCAAACTGCGCGTGGCTTTCTCTCTCTCTGCAGCGCTGTGCTGCTCTGGACGAGTGGCGGAGCTAGACTTTTATTGCTGGGGGGGCCGAGAAGGGGCCAAGGCCATAAGGGGTCCACTTACTACGGCACAGTGGGAAAAATGGATTTATCCCAATTTTTTTGGGATTTGTAGACGCTATGAAATTTTGAAACAACATATTTTTCCCTTAAAATGATACAGGCTCTCAGTTTAAATTTTTGATCTGTGATCTAAATATTTTTAAGTTTAGAAACCAAGTGGTTTTCTAAACAGCTTTAGTGTTTGACTTTGTCCACACTCATAAAATACACAATGAAGTACCCAAAAAAAAAAAATATATATATATATATATATATATATATAATAAATAATATATATATATATATATATATATATACCGGTAAACTTAAATGGTACATATCGCCCCTTGCTGCTTTGAGCATGTAACAGTCACAAGACCACATTGAAATAAGAAATATAAAATATGATAAAAATACATTTCTGTGTTTATTTCATTTCTATTCAAGACACTATGATAAGAATGACTATATATTTAATATAGGCGGATACAGAGTACAGTATCTCTGTTTACAATTCTGGTTGGTGGTGTGCCTCGTGATTTTTTCAATGAAAACACTGTGCCTTGGCTCCAAAAAGGTTGAAAAACACTGGTCTAATGAAAATAAACAGTTTAAGTTAATTAGAATGATTTAAAAAAAATAGCTAAACAAGAGCATGGTTTTGCTAAATTAGGCTGAAAAGTTGGATTAAAAATGTAGAATTAGCTGAAAAAGCTGAAACAGGCTATATACAGAAATTATTAAGTAAAATACCTTGATATCACAATATTTTTTGCCTCAATAAAAGCACGGTCCTACTTGTTATTTATTTAATTGTTCCCATACATATCTTTAAAAAATGGGAGTTAAAACTGCATATTTCTTGGTGCATTTGTGTGTACAACTGGACCAGTGCTGTTTTTATTTTTTATTTATTTTATAGACGTTTTAATAAGATATAACACCGCTGCGGACTGTTGCTCGCTGCTCTCAAAGCCTCTCAGCTTCTGCCCAGAGAGAAGCAAGAGCCGCGCGGCTTCTCTCGTCTTCTCCCTGGCTCCCCGTTCTGCTGTTACCTTTGGAGTTCTTTTCGTTGACTCAGGGCTCGGTTCTGTCCAGAGAGCACGGGGCACGCGCGCTCAGAGCTCCGCTGCGCGGCTACCTTTCTGAACTCCCGACCCACGGGGAGAGAAAAAAGAGAGGGGCAGATCTTCCCGGAGCTTTTGCTAAAAATCTGCTATGAATCATGAAATAACACATTTAGCGTTATTTCTCTACAATATAAATAAACGCTCCTGTATTATTTTTAAATAAACAAATAAATAATGGCGATGCAATTTGAAAACATGGTGAGTCATGGACTTTAAAGAATTCAAAAACAGAAGGAGGAAAATAATGACTACTGTATTTTTTTAGCCTGTATGACATATTTATGGATTGTTTTTTCTTCTTAAACTTTTTATAAGCTATCTGAGGATTAAATAATCACCACTGTACCGACAGATATACTGTACGAAGCAGATAATGCAAACATTGAGACGCTAAAGTTAGAACAGTTTTATTTAGATACAGCAGTTAATAGAGTAATAAACAAATTCTCCACCACCTCAGGAGTTGATGCTGGGTTCCTGAAACACAAAATAAACAATACTTTAAAACGATTTACACTTCTCCATTTTAACAGGACTAGATCATTTTCTACAGCGTAAATGTGGGTGAAATGAAAAAATTAGAACTTCAGCTCAGCTTTGAACGAGGGTCTGGTTTTAACCAGGCTAGAAGGCCTCAGGACGGGTAACAGTTTTTTGAATAAACAAATAAAATATTTGCGGACAGTTCGAGATAAATTAATTAGGGCCGAATGAACCGTCACAGTTGGAAGGATTGATCAAAAAGGATTATGACATTCTATCTCAATAATTTTAGGTTATAACACTTAAACAACCGGGAAAGTTGGAAAATTGCAGTGAACCTCCCGTTAGCATAACATATGCCTAACAGCAGACATTTTATAACTTTGTAACAGTAGACAGCTCACATCGGATTCTCTAACAAAGCGTACTGTGGCGCGTCGTGTTGAAAAACAATATCGACTTTAAATAATCCAAAGTTGGTTTTTGTAGACGAACTTAGCAGCTAACAGCAAAGCTAACGAGCCACTAGGTCCGACTGGTTCACGAGACGTCGTCGTCGTTCTTATAATTTGTGTATAGGCCGTGAGGAGGTAGAACCGAATGCATCATACTTGCATTTTCCAATATAAGAAGCAGAGAAAGTGGATTACCAATCTGGAATACGTATTTTTGTGAATAGCTCCAGTGAATGTCCACGTCTTGTGAGCGTTGACCGGAAGAGCAGGGTTGCCAGATCTCTAGACCGAAAGAAGCGATCAGCTCCTTCAAAACAAGCACAAATAAGCGACTCAATGTCCACGAGAAGCGAAAATAAAAACCCGCCACAAGCGGCTGATCAAATTTGAAAGCGACTCCAGGGAAAACAAGCCCAATGCCGCTTGAAAAAAGCGGATTTGGCAACTATGGGGACGCAAAAGACAGTTGTTTCGTGTATAGCCTGAGCAGGGTTGCCAGGTGAGAAATGTAGGATTATCATACACCCATCATAAACAAAATAAGTATGCTCTATAGTCACTCTATTGTTGAATACTGTAGCGTCTAACAGGCACTCACAGCTTTGTGGCGTCAGTACTGGGGGGAACCATAGACATTAATACGCATTATTGTCTGGTGGTAATTAATGAGCTCTACAGAAAGTCTTCTGTCACATTTAGAAAAGCACGATTGGCTGGATATCGTACAGCTGGCAACACTGAGCCTGAGTATAATGGAGACCCCTGATGGACGAAAAAAGGTACTGCAGACAGGAGCGTAATAATTTCTAGAAAAACCAAAAACAGGTCGGAGTCATTTTTATTTATTTAATTTAGTCATCCAGTTGGGTTATTCGTTCTGAAACATTTAATAAAAGTAAAAGGATGCAGGTGCAGATTTTAATAACTGTTTGGAGTCAGATGAATAAAAGAAGAGGACAGATTGGGGTTGGAAGAAAAATAAATAATAATAATAATAGTAATGAATTCCATTTATAACGCACTTTTCGTTAATGGAAATCTCAAAGTGCTAAGGAGGGAGTAGCCCTCACAGACAGGTCTTAAATAAATACATCTTTAATTTTAATCTATTGAGGACATAAATTGAATCTCAATTTATAATAAGTGGAGAGTTGGACTTTAAAAATCGACTAAGGGATGACAAAGACCCGGCAGGGGGCTTTAGTCGGCCCGCAGATGAATCTGAATTATTAAAAAAAAAAAAAAAATAATAATAATAATAAACGCTATTTTCTTAAAAATCTGCAGTAATAAAACAGCTACGCTCGAAGCTCAATTTATGGGTTCACAGTTGCTTCCTAGATGTGGAAAATGGATTTAAAATTCATTCATTTCTAAATTTTGATGCACTTTTAACATGCAGGAAAGGGTTTTAACAGAACTGTTTTTTTGTATGTCCAGAAGCCCAGATTTAGCTTTTTTAGATTTCTCTACCTGGATTATTGAGCATGCATCAGGGTATTTAACAAAACAGTTTGTTGAATAAATGTTTTAAAACGTGCAATCACTGATCAGTTTTTTAATATGTAATGCACTTAAATGTTAAACTGAGTAAAAATGTGAAAGGACAATTAATTTAATGTTAATATCTTTATAATTTATTTATTCTTTGCACTAATACAAAGACAAAAAGTGGACCTTTAGAATGAGTATTCTGGTCTGACCCCCTTGAGATCAGATTAAGCTGTATGCGGCCCCCAGATCAAAATGAGTTTGACACGCCTGTAGTTATATACCTGGAACAACAGGCCAAAATGAACGAGCCCATATTTTTACTTTGAATAAATGAGCCACTGAGCTTAATAATTTCAAATTGACAATTTAGGAGGGCATCTAGCTGTGCGGTTTAGACATGAAAATATACACGATACATAAATAAATCCAACAAGAAGGCAGATCTTAGAAGGCTCAAGGAATTTGCTAATTATCATAGACTGTATACTAGCAAGGGGGTCTTAGAAAACCGTACATTGTATGTTCTGAAATAAAAGTAGGCTACAGTATTTTTTGGTTTCAGGGTAAATTGATTATTTCACTTTTAGGTAAACTAATGTTTTGGATCTGTTGTGCAGATCAGATTAAAAGATGCCTCTGTCGAAGGATCTATAATAGAGCTTGTTAACAGAAAATTAATTTGATCCTGGTCTGTTAATGATTTTTTAATTTTTAAATTTTTTAAATAGCCTCATTGAACAGTGTTGATGGAACGGCAAGAGTGAGTCTTATGAATCCCACCTCATCTATACAGAACACATAATGGTAAATATGCATTAAGATAGGCCTCTGTCAAAACACATGCAGCATCTGACTTTTGAATCTCAGCTACTGTGGTTATTGATCAGATCGGATCAGATTTAATATGAAGGTGTGTCCAGAAACTGACTCACTGTGACTTCACTGGGAAGAACAACAACATGGCTGGACTCATATGCAACCTTGCTCAAGAACTTTTGAGGGGCTTACGCAAGGAACGACTGAAAACAACAAAGGCACCAAAAGAACAAAAGACTGTCCACAAAAACTTTCAGCCGAGCAGAGGCAAAGACTTTCTCAAAGAACTGTCAAAACATGGTCATCAGACACAAATGGCCAGGATATACGGTCCGGATTTGGGGGGTCCGGACGAGAATCAGAACCCAGTGAACGTCTCACTGGGGGCTGGAACAAGAGAAAGCTGAACACGTTCTCCAAACAGACAAGAGAACAAATGGTCCTGAAGTCACTCATACCAGCAAAGGCCGTTCCCCATATTGATCTGTGAGTTCCCCATATTGATCTGTGAGGATCTGTCATTGATCTTAGTAGCCGGGATCAAAACTACAGTTGCTATGATAAATTACACATAGACACATTTAGGGCCTGCCAACGCTGGCTTCATGATTTGTAGTTATACTGTGCTCAGGTGGATCTGACGACTTGCTTCTTCTGGTTCCTGTAACTCTGTGGTGAAGCTGAAGGGGAGCAAGGGAAATGATCCTAGCTCCTGACCCCAAAACGAGTTAATTTTTATATTTTTGTTTTTGCAGTTATCCTTGGCGGAGTGCAGAAATCTGATGTGTCACAAGGGGTACATTTTGGTAAATGATTATAATTTTAAAGAAAATGAGATGATATCATGGATTACAGTTAGCTATATGGTTGTGAAAACCAAATTAGTGGTGGCAATAGGCTGAGGTTTAGGAAGCATCTGACACTAGTGCTTGGGTTAAAGGATGGTAAATTTAGACACAATTTCCAATTTATTAACCAAATAACTTTGGCATAATTGAAACAAGGTAGAGTTTTGTTTCAAAAGGGGGTTAAGAAGTTGACAGATGTTTCTAAAAATAGAAAGGTTGAAATTGGTCCCTAGAAATAACTAATTAGAAATAACTAGATTGTAAATGTTTCCTAGAAACAACTAGGCCGAAAAATGTTCCTAGAAATAACTAATTAACTAAAAGATGGTAAATACATTTTAGTATACAAAGAATAATAAGGATAACTGATAAATTGGCGTTATAAACAAAGTTCACTTGCGTTGATATTGAGGCGGCATCGGTCTTGAACGTTTTATTTTCTTTAATCATGTCATGGAGGAAGGAGTATTGATGCAAGCATATTTCAAATGAGCAATTAACAACACTGTTTTTTTTTCCTCTGTGAAATGTGTGTGAAGCAGGATGGGGGACGCCCCTTGGAAATGTTTCCTGGCCTGCAGGCTCAAACCACTCAAACCTGAAGTGGACCTGATCAGAGGATGTTTAGAAATATGATGGTTCTGTAGATTTATAGCAATTGACTTGACTAGACGACATGTGACTTATTGACTCAGGAAGAAGGTGTATAGAACCACAGGTGTACAATGTTTTGTGAATTATGCTCTGCCGCCGCTTGCTATGTTATTTTTTCTGCTATAAACTGAGTGAAAAGGTACAGTATTTTTGTAAGTATGAACCGCCTCAAAAACTACTCGTATGAACCGCCTCAAAACTACTCATAATTAACCCTAATGAAGATGAAGTCTCTTCCAAACCCAACTAACATGCATGATTCATTCTTTGTACTACTGATTTATAATTTATTGGGTGTTGTTTGCTATGGCACATTCTGTTTATGATAGGTGGTTCCTGGAAATGCTCCAGCTGAGGAGGTAAGGATGGAACTCTATTTTTGTTTTATTGCACATTTCCGGGTACAAATTTTAATATAACATTGGAGAAATTGGCTTACGTTTTAGAATCTGACTTATCAGCACCATTGTGAGTGGGTTTATGGATAGACAATAGAGAGTAATTTAACTCATATGGATTTACCCACGTTTGGGCCTTCTCTTAGATGAGTGAATTGGGTTAAACCAAGAAGGCCCTGTTGTAGTCTAACGAGTCGAAAGTTTGTGGTTTAGATTTTCTCAACAGATTTTACAGGAGGCAAGACCAGACAGCCCTGGTCAAGTACGGACCCGTGTGGGGTCGCTGAACGCACACCACAGGCAATGCGTGTCAATGCCAGGGGATCCACACGGTTCAGTGTGCTCCAGCCCGTGAACCAGGAAGGAGCTAAGAGGATCGAGCGGGACAACAAGAAGAGGTCGCATTCAAACTCTCATGCCTTGGTAGACCAAAGTAGCCGAGTAAAGTTGAGTGCGGGCCCAGAAGGACTCTGTTTAATGGGGCCACTCGGTGCTAGGAATATCCACACATAGAACAGACACCTAGAACGATAAAAACATTACATATTAGAGTTTCACATAACACGAAGAAAACTCGGGGACATAGGAGGACATTCCCGAGCAACCCAGGGGAATGCCCCTGAGTATGTGTGGCACATTCAAAAAGTAAATTAATGTTTCTGTGATGGTGATATAAATCTTGTGTTCTTTCTCTATTTTTGTGTGTTCAAGGGAGACAACTGCCTTGCTGCTGGAGGAGGAACTTGGGAACTTAAGGTTCATAATTCTGCAATATCCTAAGCGCTTACTATTATTATCGTTCATAGTTTGCATATATTTCCTTATATTCTACAATTTGCATATTAATAAATTCATTCGGGTCTGGACGACCCACTGGACGATTGGCTGATAAAGATCTTCGGTCCCTGGAAACAGGTGTTTGTATCTATAATGGTATCATTGGCTATTTTCTTAGGCATACTTATAACTTGCGGGTGCTGCTACGTGCATTGTTTAAGGTCTTTGACGGTTAGACTTATCACGTCCACCCTGGAAAAAAGGGATCCTGAAGTGATGCGACAACTGCTTTTGTTAAAAAACTATAACTTGGAGGATTTTGAAAAAACTGACTGAATATTGTGTATATATGCGTTTAGCTGCGTTATTAGGTGTGTGATTTTATTTCTTTTGGGATGGACCTCAGATAATGAGGTCCAAAGGGGGTTTGTTGTGAAATAAACATATTTTTGTCTTCGTGTTTTTTCATCTTGAATGGGTTTTAAAAGGATGCAGCTTGTGTATGTCCTGCAGGCTTAGGGACTGCTCTATTTTTGGATCTAAGGGTGTGTGGATTTATAGTTTTGTGTGAGCTGCTTTGGGGCATATATAGGACATGATTGCATGGACATTTGTGAAACAGTTAAAACCTTGATTATAAAGCACTTGGGTATTAATTATATAACAGTTGTGTGTTAGTTTCAATCAGGTTAACATATAGAACTGTGTATTATCCTTCACTCTCAAAAACGCAAAGTCTGCAAGCTGAAACAAGCAATGGAATTTCCTGACAGAAGCTTTCTAGCAGTTGGGGAAGGGCAACGTCTTAAAGCAGAACTTCTATTATTAAGGTGAGAGCAGGCAAATGCCCAAATAAGAGCATAAAGCAGAACTTCTATTATTAAGGTGAGAGCAGGCAAATGCCCAAATAAGAGCATAAAGCAGAACTTCTATTATTAAATTGAGGGCAGGCAACGCCCAGAGAAGGGTATAAAAATATGATTTTTCCTCCTCCACGCCAGTCAACGCAGCCAGCCCAACGAGAAGAACAGCTGTATTCAGACTAAATCAGGTTGTATATGGGGTCTCTCTTGAAATGCCATTTCAATGTGTTTTCTCTCTCTTTTTCTCTCTCTCCTTCTTCTGTCTCCCTATCTCTCTCACTCACTCTCTGTCCACTTATTTTAATCAAATATAATGATTTTTTGAAATAGAACAAATGTATTCTGTGACTTTTTAAACTTATAATTAATTAAACTGGTTTGGAACTTTAAGTGAGCGTCTGTCGTGTTTAAGTGTATCTCTCCTTTTTGATCCAAAGTGAAACCAAAATAACGAATTCGGGGCGAATAAGAATCAAAGCCAACAGTTTTTACTAGGCATGTAACGAGATCTCGTTGTACGAGATCTCGCGATATTAAACTCCCGCGATATCTCTCGTTGAGAGGTAACGTTGTCTCGCGAGACGCTAATGCTAATGCTAGCAGAGCCCCTAGCAAGTCAGAGTCACGGACAGCATGGCTTCGCCGGATGAAGTTGCTACAGAAGACGCCCCAACTACTGATGGAGGGTGCCGCAGACGCCTCTACATTGATGGAGGGTCCCGGCGCTGCCGACGCTGCCCCGAATGTAAAGACACGCGTGTAAACACCGGTGTGACCGGTGTTGCCAGATAGAGTCCCACCCACCCAAAGCAATCTCTACCCGCAAAAGTCAGAAGGAAAATCGCGGTGAACCGCCCAATCTGGCAACACTGGTGAGTGACGGCTGCAGAGTCAGTGCTGATGCGGATATTTATGTTCAATTTTTGGAAAGTCCTGCGTGAATATCTATTTTTTTAAACAAAGTTGAACGTTCTAAGGTCTAAGGAGATTCAATCAGTAAAATGAAGACATCAGTTGGGTTTGTAATACATGTTAAAACAGAATAAAAGCCTTTTTGCGGCATAAAACCGATCTTTGAAGTTTTCTTGAACTAATATTAAAATCTCGTCTCGTTCTCGCGAGATCTGTGATTTGTCTCGTCTCGTCTCGTGAGTTTTGTGTATCGTACACCCCTAGTTTTTACGAATCATAGCACAAAGAAAACTAAATAAGATTGCACAATTTAAAATGGTGTTAGCTACTTGTTGAGGAAGAGGCAGGTCCGATTGGCCGGTTTAAAGAGAAAGCCACGTTAAGCTCAGATGGACACCTG
>JBBPBX010022165.1:28837-41674 GCA_038048925.1 Garcialebias charrua
ATATATGTATATATATATATATTAAAAAAAGAAAAAAAAAGAAAAACATTGCTTATAGTTACGCCATTTATGCGCCTTTAAATTTACAGGAGGGGAGGAGGGAGAGCACTCAGTGGAGGGAGGGGGAGTAGCTTCAGTGGAAATTTACTACAGACCGCATGGTTTGGGGCAGACCGGAGCAGACAGAGCAGAGGAGGTTAGGAGCTATGGACTGAGTGAAGCTGAAAGCTGCAGAACTCGGAGGAGCAAGAGCTAACATGCTAACAGACATTGCTGTAAACGCTGTGGACTGCGTTAAGCAGCTGGAAGCTGCAGAACTCGAAGGTGCAATGAGCTAACATGCTAACAGACAGAGACCAGCATACCAGTAGGCAATTAACTATTTTTTTCCTTAAAAATGGCTCCTAAATGTATGTGGTTTTTGATAATTATGTAGGGTACATTAATGTGTTAGGATAGGCTAAGTGCTTGGTAAAATAAAGTACTGTATGTATGAGGTGCCGTTTGTACATATTTTCTGACTTGCGACGATTTCCGACATGCGAACGGCCGTAGGAACGGAACTCGTTCGTAAGTAGTCCTTGACTTACGACGGAGATCTGTTCTTGTGCGGCGTCGTAAAGCGAATTTCGGCGTAACTCGGAACACACGTCCAAACTGCACCTTATACGTACAGTACTGTATTTTACCAAGCACTTAGCCTATCCTAACACATTACCCTACATAATTATCAAAAACCACATATTTTTAGGAGCCATAATGAAGGGAAAAAAGAGTTAATTTCCTACTCTGGAATGCTGGTGAAGCCATTTCCTCCGTTTCTCCCTCCCTCCCTCTTCCGGATTCTCCATTCGTTTACGTTGTAAAACCGCCATCCATAAAACAGCTACTTCTCCACAGCTGCTGCCTGTCCAGCTTGGTCCAAAAAGTTTTGTTTTGTTTTTTGACTGTCCAGAGGACCAGACTTAGCTTTTTTAGAGAGTACAGTGCAAGCTGTAGCCTCCGCAGCTAAACTGGAAACTGCCGGAAACTGCCGGAAATTGTGTAAATCGGCTTTAAAATAATTTTTTTCAATATATATATATGTAAGAATTATGAGGAGGTCAATATTAATACTGACCTCTTTATCTTAATTAATTTACTTATTCAGATTGAATAGTAAATGTTCACGGATTCTGTTCTTTTTCAGTTTACCCAATATTTCTGTGGTCTTTATGATGGATAAATAAACAGAGCCATTAAGTGACAAACACGTTAACTTAGTTTGATATGTCAAAGAGACACTATCATTTATTTAAAATAAATCAACTAAATTAACACCATTACACTTGATTGACATGATTTCACTTTCTTTCAATTCAAATACGTCAGCACACTTGATTTAACACAACAGACATAAATACTAGATGTTACACATATTTAGTCTGAGGGGCATTTCAGCTTAAAAATATAGTTTCCAGCTTAGGTTGAGAGGGAAAAGAAATAGGAGGAAAGATTTAAGAAGAAAATTATCCTGAGCATGAGACCAGAGTGACACTTCTCATCCGACTTCTGCTAAAATCCAAGTACGTTTTGTAAACAGCCCTTTACCTTTTGACGACAGCCCGGTAAGAGGGAAGACACCAGCCTTCAGATGCACAGAGTCCTTTAGTCCCAGCACGTCCAAAACTGGTTTTAGTTTACGTTTCAACGTCTCCTGGCTTCCGCGTTGGTCATCAGAGAATATGTCAGCTTCAGGCCTCTGACTTCAAGAAGAGATGTTTCTCAAAGAAAGTTCATTAGGAACTTTGGAGCTTTTGCTCGGGGAACTGGATGGAGGCGTCCATCAGTTCTAGCTGACAAGTTAGTCTTTGGCTCTTGACCAAGCTTGACCAGCTGCAAGGCAGAGAGCTTTCAGGTCTCCGTCCATTCAAACTCTCTGTCCATTCAAAGACTCTGTCCATTCAAAGACTGAAGCGTTTCCGCCCAGTTAGAACTTAAAAAGACAGGAACACAGAGAGGAGTTCACTTGCCTTATCAAACCCAAGGTTACAAGCCAGCAGCAGAGGGAAATGTTTAGGAACAGACAGAGAAAGCTGGAGCCTTGTTCATGAAAAACAACTGATTAAACTGTCTTCTTATTTCTAAACAAAACAGTCGGGTCTCTGTGACCCGATATTTCCCTTTAACACAGCAGTGAACACAGTTTAACTCTCACAGAATAACACAGCTTAAAAGCACACATCATGAAAATGACAAAAGTTATTCTTTTGATCACATTAGGATAAAATCAAAGATAGAAATAGTCTCTTTTGGTGACTATATTTATCAGATTATAGCTAAATGAATGATTTTGTAGTAAATGTCTTGCTTTACTGAGAGGTCAGTAAAGGTCATCACTGGACAGTTCAAAAACCTTAATTTGACCCTGGGTAGGTCCATTACATCTCCCCCCTTTTGGAAGCCATCGCCAGTCCTTGGGGATGGGGTCCAACACGAAAGGAAACCTTGAACTGTCTTTGATCTTGAAGTAATCCAGCAAGTGGAAAAGAAAAATCAAAAATTATAATCCCATAAAGTTTTGGAAATTCCATACTGTTCAGAGGTAATCCCATTGCGAAAAGCTTTTAATCCTTCGGAAAACAAAGTCTGTTAACTCTTGGAAAACAAAGTCTGTGATCCTTTGGAAACAAAGTCTTATAATCCACAGCGATAATCCCACAGCAGTAATTCCACCACGATTAGAGTTGGTGATTTCATCAGCAACAATTGTTTTCATAATCAGCATGTAGAGGGGATCCCTCGATTGACGCAGAGGAGGCGACCCTTGGATGAAGGTTGAAGACCAAGCGTTGGAGCTGCAGGTCCCCACATCGAAGGTTGTTGGCTGGTTGGTTTCCAGTCAGTGCCACTCTGGTTCTATGTGTCATGCAATTATGTGGTTTTTTAGGTGGGCTTATGAATAGGATATTACATTAGGCCTTACCTATATGCACCTGGTATGTAAGCTATCATGGTTTAGATCAGCTACACTTACCAATTAATAAAATTAGATATAGGGATCTGTACCTATAAAATTTTGGAGGGCTTCTGTAACGAAGGCCTCTAATTCCAAACTATTCCTCCATTCATTACTTAGTTTAGGTTAAACTAAAATAAAAATGAAATATAGTTTGATCTAAATGTCTGTTGTCTTTTAGACGAACGACGTAGGATTTGGTATTCCTAATAAATTTTGAAGTCTATGGCGAGACTCATCAAAATGAATAGATAATCTAGAATAGAAACGATCGAATCGGTTCAATTTAGAAATTGTGAGGTCAATGTAGTTTATGGTACCTTGAGTAGCTTTAAACTACATTGACTCTTCGACGATTGAGATTTAACAAAACGAACTGCATGTTGGCATAGTTAAATCCATATCATTCATTAACCAATGTTAATACAAAACCTTTTTGGCTGGGAGTGTTCAGAACCAAACAATATCTCAACTAATGACAACAGTAATGACTAAACAACAAGGAAACAACGTTTCACTGCTTCGACACACTCTTGTCGTCAGATTCCAAAGTGCAACACACAAGAAAACAGGTCTCAACTTTATGACCGAGGTCAAATTAAATCTCGTGGATTTAAACGGTTGTTAAGATTAGTTTTTTGTTGTGGGTTTTAGGCTTAGCGTTTCTAAGTTCAAATTGGACAATGCGACTTATAGGGTGGGAAATATGGTAGTTTAAACCTGATTAGTTTATTTACTAACTTGTGTTTGGACGACCTTATTATCCCATGAAGTCGGTGTGTTTGTGAGATCTTTGTCTTTTGTGGAGTCATTGAACGCCTTGTAAGGTTTGATCTGATTTCGATGTACCCATTTAGCAATTGGCTCTTTGCGGCCTTTGCTGATTTTGATTTCGTAGACGACTGAGGACACTTTGTCTGTTATCAGATGAGGTCCAGTCCACCTGGGCATTAGTTTGCGGGCGAGAGTTCCGGTCTCGGACCCTCCTTTCCCGGTTGCTGGGGCGAACGTATAGTACCAGACTCTGTCTCCCACTTGGAGTTCATTGTGAGAGGCCTTCTGGTCGTAGTACGCCTTGCGTCCTTCAGCGGATTTTTCCAGGTTTTTCTGGGCGAAAGCAAAAGTGTTTCTGAGGTGTACATTCAAATCTTTGTCTTTGGCATGGCCTAACATCACCCCCCTTTGGTCATGGGGGACCACGAACACAGGTGAGGACGTCCGTCCATGGGCACACGTTAGGATGCCATTGTTTAGTTTAAGCTGTTCGCGCAGCCGAGAGAAGACGGTACACAGGAATCGTTTAGGTTTTGGCCAACGTATCTTCTTACGTTTACCTCTTTCCGTGTAATTCAGGTGTGTCACAACTGTCGGCGCAGTCGCAGATGTGCCTGATTGTACAGACTGCGACGGGTCACTGTCGTTGCGTGTGTCTTCCCACTTCTTGACTGAAGAGAGGCTCTTTGAGTCTGTAAAAACTATGTCATTTCTGACTAGTTCTAGACACAAATGTCCCTGAACCAAGGTTTCATCGAAAGCTTGGCTGATAGCCGATTTACCTGTCCCAGGGGACAGTACAGCAACCTCGGTGTGGGGTCCTTGGATCTCCACACCTTTCTCTACCTGTGGTAGGTAATGTGAGTTTGCCCCCTTCTTGTCTGATGAGGGGTCCTCGTAATCTGCAACAATGATGTCCAAGTGACTGTCAGCGTTTGGTTGACTGTCATTTTCTGGACTCAGATGCCCTTGAACCAAGGTTTCATTGAAAGCTTGGTTGATTGCCGAATTACCTGTCCCAGAGGACAGTACAGCGTCTTCGGTGTGGGATCCTTGGATCTCAACACCTTTCACTACCTGTGGTAGGCAGTGGTCAGGGAGTGCTGAATGTGTCAGCTCACAGAGGAGGTTCTCTTGTTGGGCCAGAGTTTGGTCCAACTTTTGGGTCTCTTCTGTCTCACCTGTAGTTGAAGGTTCACTTACCGGGCTCTCGTCCTCGGATGAGCAGTCCCGTGTGTCCTTTGCGGTACCTGCGGTTAGGCAGTCTGTATCGCAACTAGGAAGCACCTGTATTGGCAGGGGTTTTCTCACTGTGCTCCACATTTTCCGTCGACCATAATCTATAATCGCGTTGAAGCGGTTTATAAAATCTTGGCCAACCAAAAATGGGAATGAGTCAAGTTTAGACACGTACACCGGGTGGCGTAGTGTCATTTCGCCAATCTGCATGTGAACCATAGCCATAGCTGTTAGGGTTGTTCTCGTCTCTGCGAGACCCTGTAGCTCAATAGCACATTTCTCAAAGGGTATTTGCCTGTCAACACCGTTAGCGGCGGTCCTCAGCTCCTCGAACAGCTTGGCCGACATAATAGTTATATCAGAACTGCCATCCAGGAGGGCTTCACGCTCAAGGACACCTTCCAGTGTGATAGGCAGGTAAGCTTTCTTAGCCACCCCCCTTTGTATAAAGTTACACAGAAACCTCACAGGTCTTGGCCCACGTTTCTGTTCACGTGTGACTCTGTCTGTGTAATCTTGCTTACTGTCAGCATCTTGTTGGCTGTCAGCATCATGACCTTCAGGATGTTGTTGTGTGTCAGCAATTGGTTTGCTGTCAACATCCATGGCAATGTTGGTAGTAGTGTGCGCTGAGTCTTTGTGAAAGACAGTGCTACACACCGCTCCAGGTTGGTCAATGTTGATAGTGTCATTATCAATGATAACGCCACTCATTGTATCAGGTTGGTCAAGAACAGTAACATCCGAATCTACTGACAAACTACTTACTTCCTCTGTCTCTTCCGAGCATAGAGGTGTTGGGCCATTATTCCGGGACATTCGTGACTCTTTGCCTGTTTCGAACTGTTCTGTTCGAGGCGCGGGAGGTGCAGTTCCAAGGCTCGGGGGTGGCTGTTGGGACGACGCATAGTTACATGAGTATAGGTCCTCATCCTTCAATTTCTTTTGAAGTCCACCCACCGATTGACCTTGGTTTTCACCCATCTGGTTCGATCTGAACCGTTGTGGGTCTCTTAGAGAGTGAACACCTACCTTTTGTGGTTCGTTGCTTGTCTCAGATTTTTCAATCTGAGGTGCTTCAGGGGCGGGGCTCCCTTTAAACCATTTTGAGTCACTGTTCCAACTGGTACCAACATTTCGGTGTATGTCAGTTTGAAAATCTTGTTCATTCTTGCTAGTATTATCCAACTCTTTTAACAACCGACGCGTGTACTCCACCACTTCTGAGGTCAGAAGGCCTTTGAGACGATAGTGTTCATTCTCGCTAGTATCATCCCACTCTTTTATCAACCGACGCATGTTCTCTGCCTCTTCTGGGGTCAGAGGACCTCTGAGACGACGGTGTTTATTCTCGCTTTTTATAGGAGAGAGAACCTCGCCTATTTTTTGCGACTGGGATACGACCTTTTGACCTGGGCACACCTCAGAGGGTGTTTTGTTTTGCATGTGAGCATCAACAGCAGTTACAGCGCACTGTTTCATCACTGATTGTTTAAACTGATGTTGTAGCTCAAGGCCTTTTATGAGACGTTTTCCTTTTTGTCGTTTGCTATTGTTGTCACTAACTGTGTGCTCTGAGTTATCCATGTGCTCTGAGTTATCAAAGACAAGGTCACTCATTGTACCAGTTTGGTCATCCTCTATATCATTCAAGTTTTCAAACAACCAACTTATGTCCACTATCTCCTCAGAGCTTAGAGGTATGTTGCCTCTTTCCTGGAACTTCTGTGACCTTTTGCTACTCCCGGACTGTCCAGTCCGCAGTGCAGGGGCAGGACCTTTGCTCGGTGTAGACCGCGGAGGGTCACTTAAAGAGCGGGCGTCCACCGTTTGTGGTTTTTTGCTTATCTCGGGCAGCTTCGTCCGAGGTGCAGGGACAGGGCGTGTGCTCGTCCTTCTCAACCATATTGGGTCTCTTAACCACTTCGGGTCATAGTTCCAGCGGGCATCTTCACAACCAGGTTTGTGACCATCTTTCTTATCTTTAGGACGTGCGCCCCTTTGAAATCGTTTTATGTACTCTGGGTCTTGTCTGAGCCACTCCGGCTCATTGTTCCAGCGGGCATCTTCACTACGTGGTTTGTGAGTTTGAAAAACATGTTTCTTCTCGCCTTTTTTAGGAGAGGGAGTTGATGAACTTGTCCCTTCCAGCTCCAGCGAGTGGGATTTGACCTTGTCTTGGTAATGTAGTTCACGCTCTGGTTTTGTTTTTAACCAGATCGGGTCAGGGAGTTGACGAACATCAAAACCATTTATAGCACGCCGTTTTATTTTTAATTGCTCAATCTCACTTTTTAACTCAAGTTGTTCTTGTTGAAAATTTTCTCTTCTGCGAATGTTATCTTGCCTTAACAATTCAAGTATTTCAGTGAGCAGCTGTAAAGCTTCATCACAATCGTTATCTCCCATCTTTTTGTTTTGAATTCGTTTGATCTCACGTTTTAACTTAAGTTTTTCTTGTTGAAAAGTTTCTCTTCTGCGAATGTTACTAAGCCTTAACGATTCAAGCTTTGCTGTGAGCAGCTGTAAAGCTTGATCATAATTGTTATCTCCCATCTTTTAGTTTTGATTTTGTGTGAAAAAAATCAAAAGATTGTTCTCATGTTAGTGTTTGCAAATAAATATTCACTTTTAATGTAGCACTGAGTCAAATAAACTAATCAGCTGAGGTTTACGCGTTTCACTGTGTAATAAGTATTCATAGGTACCTTTTTTCAGGTTTTTACCCTCAATGAACTTTGTAAAAGTTAAATGCACTCTTGCAGTGTTAACTTTAAAATAGAACTTACGTTCAAACAACAGTTACTAACTAACCCAAGCAGCCTGATTTCCGTTTTTTCTTACTCAAACACTTATAAAAGAGGGCTGACTTAAATGCAATGACTTCACTAAAATGTGACAGGATGCTGCTTGAGCATGCCTTTAAAAAGATGTCTTGCAGTCTCAGTGAAACTGATTTCGTACTGCATTTGACAGTTATCAGGAGTGAAAAAGGACGTTCTGTTCGTTATTTTAAACTTTTCATTTAAAATAAACTGGAGTCATTAATTTTACACAGAAAAACGTTAAAATGCGATTTTTAACTAAAAATGTGCAGTTGTGCACACCAATTCTGTTTAAAATTCAGAGATGTGAAGAGCTTAATGAGGAAATTCTCTCTTCTCCATCATTTTTTTTTTTTTTTTTAATTTGAAAATCAAATAAAAAATGCTTTTTGAGTGTTATTTTAAATCTCTTCAGTATTTAAAATGAGCAAATTGTGTGTCTGTACCTCTGTTATTCTAAAATTTTTATTTAAAATAAACAGGAATTTTTGTTTGTGTACAGTACAATATGTTAAAGCTGGTTAATTCACCGTAAAAATGCTGACTTTTTATGATGTTTTTTGTGAATGTGACTGTTCGTCACTCAAAGTGCACCAGGAAATGACGACACAAATAGGCGGGTCGACGCAGCGCGTCACCAGCTCTGCTGTGCTGAGCGAGGCGGAGCTCGCTACACAGATACGTGACGTCAACCAATCAATCACAGAGCCTGTAGTCCTTTTCCCAAGCAACCATGGTGAATGTAGTTTTCTTAACTTCGACCAATGAAGTACCGGAAATGACGACAAAGTGGGTTGGTCGCAACGGCGTGCGTTCCCACTACAGCGAATCAGCGTTCGCCACGAGTGATTGACAGCACACAACAGCGAATCAGCGTTCGCTACATGAGTGATTGACAGCTCACAGCTCTCGTTTCATCCAATCACAGCTCATAAACAAACGTGTACTTGGACACGTAGCTCTAACGTTAGCTCGCACAACAGACCACAACTTTATAGACTCTTAAAACAACTCAAACGCTTCAATTTAACTCCCCAAAACTCTGAAACATGCGGCGAACACACCTAGACAGGCCAACTTAGTTACGCTCAGTAACACAGCACTGCAGCTGTTGAACAAACACGGACTCACTCGGAGCGCGTAAAGGTCGGTTCCGGTCCACTTCGTCGTGGAGCAGAAACTTGGGTCTGAACAGAACCACTATCCGACTACGTTCTACAGTAATATGCTTCTATGACCTGCTCTAACATGTAAAATGCCACAACAGCAATCTTGTAGATGTTAAATTAGCTTTCAGGCTTCTGACTCGGCGGTCAAACAAAGCGTTGTACAGGAGTCTGCGTGAACTGGACCGAAACAGGACCAGAACCACCACAGACCACGGCTGACAAAACTTCACCTGAATGCTTCCAACAGCGTCTAACAGAGTTGAAACAATAATAATCTCACAGCTTCAAATGATAAAAACATGCAGAATCTGCCTGCTTTGAACACTTCCAGCCAAAATCATTATCCTCAGAGTTTAAAACTTGGATCCTTTTATGCAAACATGACGTTACAGTTCATGACTGAGACCACAGATATCAATAAACTTTCAGAACCACGTACGAAGGCCACCAGATGTAAGAATTATGAGGAGGTCAATATTAATACTGACCTCTTTATCTTAATTAATTTACTTATTCAGATTGAATAGTAAATGTTCACGGATTCTGTTCTTTTTCAGTTTACCCAATATTTCTGTGGTCTTTATGATGGATAAATAAACAGAGCCATTAAGTGACAATGGACACGTTAACTTAGTTTGATATGTCAAAGAGACACTATCATTTATTTAAAATAAATCAACTAAATTAACACCATTACACTTGATTGACATGATTTCACTTTCTTTCAATTCAAATACGTCAGCACACTTGATTTAACACAACAGACATAAATACTAGATGTTACACATATTTAGTCTGAGGGGCATTTCAGCTTAAAAATATAGTTTCCAGCTTAGGTTGAGAGGGAAAAGAAATAGGAGGAAAGATTTAAGAAGAAAATTATCCTGAGCATGAGACCAGAGTGACACTTCTCATCCGACTTCTGCTAAAATCCAAGTACGTTTTGTAAACAGCCCTTTACCTTTTGACGACAGCCCGGTAAGAGGGAAGACACCAGCCTTCAGATGCACAGAGTCCTTTAGTCCCAGCACGTCCAAAACTGGTTTTAGTTTACGTTTCAACGTCTCCTGGCTTCCGCGTTGGTCATCAGAGAATATGTCAGCTTCAGGCCTCTGACTTCAAGAAGAGATGTTTCTCAAAGAAAGTTCATTAGGAACTTTGGAGCTTTTGCTCGGGGAACTGGATGGAGGCGTCCATCAGTTCTAGCTGACAAGTTAGTCTTTGGCTCTTGACCAAGCTTGACCAGCTGCAAGGCAGAGAGCTTTCAGGTCTCCGTCCATTCAAACTCTCTGTCCATTCAAAGACTCTGTCCATTCAAAGACTCTGTCCATTCAAAGACTCTGTCCATTCAAAGACTCTGTCCATTCAAAGACTGAAGCGTTTCCGCCCAGTTAGAACTTAAAAAGACAGGAACACAGAGAGGAGTTCACTTGCCTTATCAAACCCAAGGTTACAAGCCAGCAGCAGAGGGAAATGTTTAGGAACAGACAGAGAAAGCTGGAGCCTTGTTCATGAAAAACAACTGATTAAACTGTCTTCTTATTTCTAAACAAAACAGTCGGGTCTCTGTGACCCGATATTTCCCTTTAACACAGCAGTGAACACAGTTTAACTCTCACAGAATAACACAGCTTAAAAGCACACATCATGAAAATGACGAAAGTTATTCTTTTGATCACATTAGAATAAAATCAAAGATAGAAATAGTCTCTTTTGGTGACTATATTTATCAGATTATAGCTAAATGAATGATTTTGTAGTAAATGTCTTGCTTTACTGAGTGGTCAGTAAAGGTCATCACTGGACAGTTCAAAGACCCTAATTTGACCCTGGGTAGGTCCATTACACACTATTAATAAAATCAATAATGAACAAATAACACTTCAGCTCTCAGCTCCTCCTCTGTGGCTCTGACTGTGTCCGAAAGAGCTGCCATCTCTCTGCTCAGAGCCTCCATATTCTCAATCAGTCCACTCTTCTGCTCCTCTTCCTCCCTCAGAGCAGCCAGCCTGGCCTCCTCTTCCTCTGTTAGAAACTGGTGAAGCTTCTTAAACTGCTTCTTAATCTGCCTCTTTGTGAGTCGAGCCTGGACCTTCACATGTTCTGCTGTCTGATCAAACTCAGACTGAACTTTCTTCTTGACCTCCTGCTTCTCCTTCAGTGGTTTCATAGATCTCAGCAGATCCTCTTTGAGTTCCGTTGCAGCTTCATCGATGGGTCTGAACCTGTGGTCGGTGTGTTTCTTCGAGTCTCTGCAGACGATATAAATTAAGGAGGACCACTTTTTTTTATTTAGAGATAAATAATAACACTATTAATAAAATCAATAATGAACAAATAACACTTCAGCTCTCAGCTCCTCCTCTGTGGCTCTGACTGTGTCCGAAAGAGCTGCCATCTCTCTGCTCATAGCCTCCATATTCTCAATCAGTCCACTCTTCTGCTCCTCTTCCTCCCTCAGAGCAGCCAGCCTGGCCTCCTCTTCCTCTGTTAGAAACTGGTGAAGCTTCTTAAACTGCTTCTTAATCTGCGTCTTTGTGAGTCGAGCCTGGACCTTCACATGTTCTGCTGTCTGATCAAACTCAGACTGAACTTTCTTCTTGACCTCCTGCTTCTCCTTCAGTGGTTTCATGGATCTCAGCAGATCCTCTCTGAGTTCCGCTGCAGCTTCATCGATGGGTCTGAACCTGTGGTCGGTGTGTTTCTTCGAGTCTCTGCAGACGATATAAATTAAGGAGGACCACTTTTTTTTATTTAGAGATAAATAATAACACTATTAATAAAATCAATAATGAACAAATAACACTTCAGCTCTCAGCTCCTCCTCTGTGGCTCTGACTGTGTCCGAAAGAGCTGCCATCTCTCTGCTCAGAGCCTCCATATTCTCAATCAGTCCACTCTTCTGCTCCTCTTCCTCCCTCAGAGCAGCCAGCCTGGCCTCCTCTTCCTCTGTTAGAAACTGGTGAAGCTTCTTAAACTGCTTCTTAATCTGCCTCTTTGTGAGTCGAGCCTGGACCTTCACATGTTCTGCTGTCTGATCAAACTCAGACTGAACTTTCTTCTTGACCTCCTGCTTCTCCTTCAGTGGTTTCATAGATCTCAGCAGATCCTCTTTGAGTTCCGTTGCAGCTTCATCGATGGGTCTGAACCTGTGGTCGGTGTGTTTCTTCGAGTCTCTGCAGACGATATAAATTAAGGAGGACCACTTTTTTTTATTTAGAGATAAATAATAACACTATTAATAAAATCAATAATGAACAAATAACACTTCAGCTCTCAGCTCCTCCTCTGTGGCTCTGACTGTGTCCGAAAGAGCTGCCATCTCTCTGCTCATAGCCTCCATATTCTCAATCAGTCCACTCTTCTGCTCCTCTTCCTCCCTCAGAGCAGCCAGCCTGGCCTCCTCTTCCTCTGTTAGAAACTGGTGAAGCTTCTTAAACTGCTTCTTAATCTGCCTCTTTGTGAGTCGAGCCTGGACCTTCACATGTTCTGCTGTCTGATCAAACTCAGACTGAACTTTCTTCTTGACCTCCTGCTTCTCCTTCAGTGGTTTCATGGATCTCAGCAGATCCTCTCTGAGTTCCGCTGCAGCTTCATCGATGGGTCTGAACCTGTGGTCGGTGTGTTTCTTCGAGTCTCTGCAGACGATATAAATTAAGGAGGACCACTTTTTTTTATTTAGAGATAAATAATAACACTATTAATAAAATCAATAATGAACAAATAACACTTCAGCTCTCAGCTCCTCCTCTGTGGCTCTGACTGTGTCCGAAAGAGCTGCCATCTCTCTGCTCAGAGCCTCCATATTCTCAATCAGTCCACTCTTCTGCTC
>JBBPBX010022166.1:3264-41671 GCA_038048925.1 Garcialebias charrua
TATATATATATATATATATATATCTATATATGTGTGTATATATATATGTATACTGTATATGTATATATATATGTATATATATGTGTGTATATATGTATATATATGTGTGTATATATATGTGTATATATATGTATATATATATATGTGTGTATATATATATACAGATTGTTGAAGACTGTTCTTTTCTTTGTTTTGTTTGTTTTATATACCTAAGAGGTTCAATTAATCCAAAAAAAAGGGAAATAAATTTGTACCCCAAACTAACGCCAGTTCTCAGGGGAGGCTTCACCGAAACTTCTTCATCCATTGATTCGCATTTCTGACAAAACTGGAGAAACAGAAGAAATACTTGTTCAGTGGAACCCAGAGACGAACAGATCCATGTGCGGAGCAAACCTTCTCCTGTTGAAATACAAAAAATATCTCCCAGTTGGCAGCTGATTGTTTAGTCCCACGTCCATCTTTTTTTTTTTGGATGGAAACAAGTTGAATGAAGAAAATAGAAGACATCGAGTCTGCCAGACGCACTAATTCATGCCATGAAAACACAGCCTGTTTGCCTGAAGAGGCCCGTGTCGGAGCAGCAGTTAACTAAATAAGCTTTGTTGGGTCTCACTATCAAAGTCACGCTCCGTAGAGGAAGATTTATAGCCACATCATTGTTGTTGTATAAATAACGGGGGAAAGAACCCCCGGCAGTCGTGTGATTTATAAACCTTTGTGTCACCACGTGTTGGTCCTTGCAGAAACTGCTCATCGCTCGTGGCCAATCTGCCCCTCAGTGTCGTGTTCAGAACGAAACTTCGTGTCACCGAAGGTGTGCTAATCTGAAAGAAAAGCGAGTGTTTGACACACGCCGGCTGCTCTGTTGACACTGGGTGGGCCACAAAGAAAGCACTCAGCTGTTTGAGAGAATACAACCAAGAATCTGCTCCAGTTTAGGCCCACGTCCTTCCAAAGTACCGTTAAACTCATTAAAAGGAATAAAGCATTATTCTCAGCTCAGCAGTATTTAACATAGTGGCTTTAAATGAATAGTTTGGACATGCTGAAGTGGGTTTGTGTGTGAGTTTTAGTGTTTTGGGGCCTTTTACAGCATAAAAGCTGCAGAGGTGTGGCACACCGGGGTCATCTTGGAGTCTGGTGTTGCAGAAGTTCTTAAATTGTCTCCTGCAATAACTCTGTATTGTTTGTAAAAGCTTTAATAAAAAACATTACCATGAACAGCTGTGAACTGTTCTACCCAGGAAAGGTTAGGAAGCGAACCTGCAGCCTTCCTGCTGTGAGGTCGCAGCTCCAACCCCTGATGTACAGTACTGTGTTGCCCTTCACCAACAACTGAAACTGAGGGGGTGCAAAAGTTCATAAAAGGACATTTTTATGAACTGGTTTGACTGTTTGAAGATTGTTGTTTTATAAAAGCACTCCACTTTAGAAGAGATCCACGTTCAAAAAGCTGTTTACTGAAAATAAAATCTAACTTTTACAACGAATCCCATTTAAAAATGGTCAAACTATTGATTTTATGTGACCCAACAAGGGCATTTATAAATGTGTTTTAGAAATTGGTTAAAATACGAATAAATAATAATTATAATAAATAATTATCTATAATAATAATAATAATAATAATAATAATAATAATAATAATAATAATAATAGTAAAATTATTAATAATAATAGTAGTAATAATAATAGGTAGGGATTGGATGTCTTATTCAAGGACAATGCAACATGCAAGTCTGGAGTGGAATCAAACCTGTGACTTTCTGGTCCCAGCATGACGGTCCAACCACTGTTCCACATTGAAAATCAATATTTAAATCAATAAATAATAATTGTTTTGGAGTTTTACCTGCTACCTGTTTTGTCTGCACCCTTTGCCCCGCCCATCATTGACGAGTCATTATAAAGGCAGATAGTTCCTCAGTCTAGGCCGGGGTGTGCTGCGTCAACAACCATGTGTTCAGACATGTTACTTTAGCCCTCAGACTAAAAGTTAATCTTGTTCTTGCATCAATATAAATCCACGTACCTACAATCATATCCCTCACATGAAAACCATGCTCTTTTATCAACGTGCATGAATACTTATTAGAAAGTCCTGTTTTAAACGTCATACCTGCACATTTTAAGGATAAGTCACTTTTACAGGCGTGAGCTGGAGATGATCAAAGTGGTGTTTTTATGTTCATAACATCTTGAGGAGTAAAAAGGTTCAGACTGATCTGTGTGATGACATGACAGCAGCTTTTATCAGCCATGAATTGTGGCTTTTATTAATATTTCCGAGGAGCTGTTGGCAGATTTGGAGGACAATGGTAAGATATTCTTCCACGGCGCTGTTAAAGATTCATGGCTGCGTTGCACCGTTCCTGCAGGAAGAGTCTGAGTTGTAACAGTTTTACACATAAAAGCCTCCTTCTGAAGTTAGTGAGTTAAATGGAGCTCAAATCTTGGCATGTGGTTATCTAACTACTAAAAGTTCATGGGACTCCCTCCTGCTCGTTTAAAAATATAACTTCCAGAGCAATAACACCCTTTGTTCCAGAGTTTTCCTTCATGATTCAGATAAAAGTCACGACTGAGGCGTCTTTTAGAAAGTGGCCTTTGTGTGCGATTGAGATGTTGTGGCTTCACGTGGACAGAAATACACAACTCATGCTTCTATAATCAAAAACTATTATATATATGATTGAGTGTCGGACATCTGAGGTGAGTTTAGAACAGCACATGCCACAATTTACCACTTTAGGTCAATTAGAAGAAGAACAAAGCTCAAAAATATGGAAAAAGAAGATTTTTAATGTTTATACCATACCATACCATTTTATTTATAAAGCACTTTAAACAGGAACAAGGCCAAACCAAAGTGCTGAACAAACAAACAAACAAACAAATACACGAGACAAACACATTCAGTTAACAAAACACAAAAAATAAAGGACTGGCTAAACCCATCAGTTTTTATCAAATTAAACTTGTTGTTGTAAATTTTATTATAGGCTTTGTATATATATATATATATATATATATATATATATATATATATATATATATATATATATATATATATATATATATATATATATATATATATATATATATCAGTGGCGGGCCGTGCATTTCACACCTAGGCCTTCAGTAGTGCTCCGTCTGAATCAATCCAAGCCTCAATAACTATTTTATGGCTATAAACTTCTACTACAGGTACAGCTGCGACACACATAAAAAAAGCATAAAAAATAACCTGATAAAACTGCAATATTATTTAGGAATATAACAACATTTTACTCACCAAAAATGCTGATTATTTGTTATTACACTGTCTTTAATATTATATTAATAATTGATAATAAATATTTAATATCCCCAGGTAATAATTTGAGGTCTCAACTTCTGTTATGATCTTGTCTGATATTAGACAGAGTTTTGTGTGAGACAATAAAAAGATGGCAAAAAGGCTGAACAGGACACATAATGTATTATAAAATTATAAAATGAATAAATAAAATAAAATAAAAATAAAAAATGTTAGTTGAACCTTTGAAATTTTGAGTTTTTTTTAAAAACACAAATACAATTTCTACCTGGATCAGAAGGACTCATACGTGCGTCTGCTCTTTGTGGACTTCACATCTGCCTTCAACACCATGATCCCCCAAACTCTGATAGACAAACTATCCACACTTGGACTAAGCCCCTCCATTTGTAACTGGGTACTAGACTTCTTAACAAACAGACCACAGTCCGTGAAGATCCACAACTTCTCCTCCTCCACCATAACCCTCAGCACTGGCTCTCCCCAAGGATGTGTGCTGAGCCCTCTTCTGTTCACTCTGCTCACATATGATTGTACAGCCACACATCCAGGCTGTCATATTGTTAAGTTTGCAGATGATACAGCGGTGGTGGGATGCATCACAAACAATGATGAGTCCAGCTACAGACAGGAGGTGGAACACCTGGAGAGCTGGTGCAAAGAGAATAATCTTCACATGAATGTGAAGAAGACAAAGGAGATGATTGTGGACTTCAGAAGGAACAAACAAACACACACCCCACTGAACATAGGTGGATCAGTGGTGGAAGTGGTCTCCAGCTACAAATACTTGGGTGTACACATGAATGATAACCTCAGCTGGAGCAACAACACCACCAGCCTGATCAAGAAAGGTCATCAGAGACTCTACTTCCTCAGACGGCTGAGACGAGCTGGTCTGAGCAGTCCAGTCCTCACCTCCTTCTACAGGTGTGCAGTGGAGAGCATCCTGTGCTCCAGCATCAACGTGTGGCATGGAGGCTGCACAGTTGAAGAGAGGAAAGCTCTACAGAGAGTGGTGAAGGCTGCACAGAAGTCTGTTGGAGTCAGTCTCCCCACCATCACAGACATTTACACCTCCAGATGCAGGAAAAGAGCCACCTGCATCATGAAAGACCTCACTCACCCAGCACACACACTCTTTGCCCCACTCCCCTCAGGACATAGGTTGAGGAGCATCAAATGTAGAACAACTAGACTGAGGAACAGCTTCTACCCTGAGGCTGTTAGACTCATGAATTAATAAATAATAAGAATAATCACTGTGAAATATCACATCATGCTGATGCTGATCTGTTTTCTTGTTGCTGTGTTCATCTGTGACCATCTGCTCATACAGACTCATGTTCGTGCTGCTGTTTATATATAATGATGTTTTTCTACTACATTAGGGCTTAGTGTATTTCTAGTTGATGTTTTCTTAGTTAATCCTAGATGTTATTACTGTTTTTCTCTTGCATTTTGTTGTTGGATGTAACTGGGACCCTGTGTACATAATCTCGTTTTCATCACATGTACCACATGCGGTGCAAATGACAATAAAGACTCTCTGACTCTGACTGACTCTGACAATTTACAGATATATGAAAGGGAAAAAAACAACATATAAAATGAAAGGTAGCAACAGATGAAAAAAAATCATATTTGCTCCTTCTTAAAACAAAATAAATTCAAACAATCAATTCAAACAATAATTATCTATAAATAATATAACAAAACTCACCAGAGTGTGTGGAACAAACTAGCAGTTATTTTGGGACATGCAGAAAGTTGTACCATGATGTGTCACAGCTGAATCAGGAGCTCCTACTTCGCGTTGTTTCCAGCAGCAAACACCGCGGTAAAGTTAGTTTGAAGTTGGACGAAGCAACGCAGTGCTGAAGACACGCTGACACGGAGCTTTAATATCCAACGTCCAACTTGAAACTAACTTCACTACGGTGCAGCAAACAGTAAACAAAGCCCGTTTTCTCTCTTTCTACCTTTCAGGTCGTGTGACCGGACATTACATCCAATAACACAGCAAGTTTGGACCATTGCAAAACTGTAAAAACCTACTTGGATTCTAAAAAAAAAATTGTGAAAAAGCTTACTGTATTTTAATGGCCAGCCCCAGAGCCTCTGGCCAGCCCGAACCGACTATCAACTTCCGCGCCGCGGGTGTGACGTCACACGTTGACTATCCAATCAAAACGGGTGAATAGCTGACATTTCCGTGTTGGTTGCGGTGAATACTCTTGGTGACGCGTTTAGCATCAGGTCTCGCCAACTCAAAATCTGATTGGTTGAAGCAACAGCTTGGATAGCGCTGCAGTGAGAAGCAGAGCTGCGAGTGAAGGCTTCTAATCTACCTAGCAACAAGTAGTGGCTAAAATGTGATTGGTTAAAGGCTTAAATATTAAAATACACTCTGGAAGCAGAGCAAACAGGGAGGTAGCAATGAAAGTAAGCGGTCAGACCATTTGGGATTATTTAATACGTATTCATGGACAAAATATAATAAAAATAAAAAATATTAATTTTTAATTTTTAATTTTAATTTTAAATAATTTTAAGGCCTTCTCTGAAGGCCTTGCAGGCCCTGAGGGTCCACCACTGATATATATATATATATATATATATATATATATATATATATATATATATATATATATATATATATATATATATATATATATATATATATATATATATATATATATATACAGGAAGCCCTCGAGTTACGTCAGGGATTGGGACCTACGGGTGTGACTTAGGTCGATGTTGTCGTACCTCGCGGACCAAAAACACCTGCCTGTCGTAGGTCCGCGTTTCTGACATAGGTCGCGGCTATACCGCTAACGGAGCGCCGCACACATATTTAATGGCATGAGACTGAACAAGCAGACATACTAGGCCATAAACATGCACAGAACTGTACAGTAAATGAATACAGTACTGTACAATAAATAAAAAATATAATGTCTTACTTTGAGCTGGTCAAAGCCTGCCTTCGTCTTTTAGCATCAGCTCGCACCCGTCCGAGCTCCCCCAGCTTCCTTACGCTCCACACGCACACACGTGGTCAAAACTGTTTAAAAGAATGACTGTTAGCTTCTTAACTTCATACATTTGGAGCCAGAAAAAAAAAACTTACTGAAAGCCGTTTCTCCGCGATAATCCTCCATCCAAAACAAGCTCGGCGTTAGCTACGGTTAGGCCCCGCCATTAGCAGCAATGGTTAGCATGTCAGTTCATTCAAAAAGGCTGTCGGCTTTGTATCTCCGCATTAGCTCGGTGTCCCCCGACTGCCAAGCGGACATTTGCGGCGAAATCCCGGCCGCAGATGGCCCCTCTGCGGCATGTCGGCTCGGTGTCTTCGCCTGTGTTAGCTGCTCTGTTAGCTGCTGTCGTTAGCATGTCGGGCGGCGTTGTGGGAGCGATCGCGGGGCGATCCGCGGCTGCTCCTCCGGGCCTGAGACGTCCACAGAGTTGACCGAGTGTTTCCAGCAAATTTATCCGTATGAGGCAACCCTGATCGGACACACAGTCCTCTAGAGCCAGCTGACAGGAGCATCTATGGCGGAGCTCCATTGACCGCAATTGTAAAATGGCGACCGGAAACGACCGGAAGTTGCGTAAATACGATAAAATTGTAATAAAAACGTAATATTAATAATTATACTTTATTTATAAAGCCATTTAAAACAACCACAGCTGCAAAAAAAGTGCTATACACATGAAATTAATAACATTTAAACACACACACACAAAAAAAAAAAATATATATATTTTTTTTTTAAATCATATTTTTATTAAAAATGATAAAATCGTAAGTCTGAGTTGCCGTAGGTCGCGGGTGACATAGGTCGAGGGTTTGCTGTATGAAGTAAACATGAGGGTAACCACCATATTGTGTCTTTAAACACGTACGGTGCCACCCAGATGTAAAGGATTTTAAGAGGGGTCAGTATTAAGCTGACCCCTTTGCCTTTCTTAATTACTTATTCAGATTGAATAGTAATTTCACGGATTCTTTTCTTTTTCAGTTTACCCAATATTTCTGTGATCTTTATGATTGATAAATAACCATAAAGCCATTAAGTGACAGAGAACGTTGACTTTAGTTTGGTATGCCAGGCGACACTACCATTTATTTAAAATAAATCAACTAAAATCAACATCATTACACTTGATTGACAGATTTCATCTTTTTTCAGTTTAACACGCATCAGCACACTTAAATGTAACACAACAGACTTCAATACAGGATGTTAACATACTTAGTCTGAGGCTCTTAACTTAATACTGTATAGTTTCCAGCTTAAATTGAGAGGAAAAGAAATAGGAGGAATAAAAGAGGTTGGAGAGATTTAAGAGGGAAGTTTATCTTGCATTTATTAAATCAGATGACACTCTTCAATACGCGTCCAGCTAAGATATCATCACACCTCCAGTAAGCAAACAACTGCTGCTTTACCTTAAGACGTCCGCCTCGGTTCTGGTAAAGAGCTGTGATCAGCCTTGGACTAACGATTCGTCGGTCCCACAAGTCCAAGCTGGACTCCACACGTGTTTACCTTGTCAGTGTCGGTGATATTTGCTTTAGTCGGCAGAAGCCGTGGCAGTCGTGGTTTTTTTGGCTCAAGATAACTATTCCAGAAAGGAATTTAATTAAAAGTTCTGAGCTTGTACGCTCGGTTCGAAGTGGACTGATAACAAACATGTTATCAGCCTTTACTGAAGACAAAGGTCCTTAGCTCTTGATCAAACGTCCCACAGCTTGAAGAGAAAGTTCACATCACCTCTTCCTCTCAGGAACTCCCAGGTTTCAGGTAAACTTAAAACCCTTAGTAGAGGATCTGAGATCTGTCTCTCTCCGATTGGTTCAAAAGAACCAGTTGAGGAGTTAACTTGCTGTTATCAGACTCAAGTTGAAATTCAGAGCAGAGAGAAATTGTTTAGGAAAAGTCAGCGAGTAGTGGAGTCATTCTCATGAAAACAACGGATTAACTGTCTTCTGCATTTCTAAACAAAACGGCCGGGTCTCTTTGACCTGAGCCTTCAACTTTCACACAGCAGTGGACACAGTGATGTTTCACATTACAGAATAACACAGCATATAAGCACACATCATGAAAATGACAAAATGTTATTCTTTTGATTACATTAGAATAAAATTAAAGAAGCCAATAGTCTCTTTTGGTGACTATGTTCTCAGATTACAACTAATGGAATAATTTGTAGTAAATGTCTTGCTTTACTGAGAGGTCAGTAAAGGTCATCTCTGGAACAGTTCAAAAATACAAAGGTGTATCAGAGCGGGCACGGTCATGCCCACTACATCTCCCCCCTTTTGGAAGTCATCGCCAGTCCTTGGGGATGAGGTCCAACACGAAAGGATACCTTGAACTGTTTCTGATCTTGAAGTAATCCAGTAAGTGGAAGAAGAAAAATCAAAAATTATAATCCCATAAAGTTTTTGGAAATTCCATACTGTTCGTAGGTAATCCCATTGCGGTAAGCTTTTAATCCTTTGGAAAACAAAGTCTTATAATCCACAGCGATAATTTCACAGCAGTAATTCTATATCGATTAGAGTTGGTGATTTCGTCAGCAACAATTGTTTTTATAATCAGCATGTAGAGGGGATCCCTCGATTGACGCAGAGGAGGCGACCCTTGGATGACGGTTGAAGACCAAGCGTTGGAGTTGCAGGTCCCCACATCGAAGGTTGTTGGCTGGTTGGCTTCCAGTCAGTGCCACTCTGGTTCTATGTGTCATGCAATTATGTGGGTTTTTAGGTGGGCTTATGATTGGGATTTTACATTAGGCCCTACCTATATGCACCTGGTGTGTAAGCTATCATGATTTAGATCAGCTACAATTACCAATTAAGGGGTGGATCAATTCTGTAAAATTAGAAATAGGGATCTATACCTATAAAATTTTGGAGGGCTTCTGTAACAAAGGCCTCTTTTTCCAAACTATTCCTCCATTCATTACTTAGTTTAGGTTAAACTAAAATAAAACAATAAAATATAGTTTGGCCTAAATGTCTGTTGTCTTTTAGACGAACGACGTAGGATTTGGTATTCCCTAATAAATTTTGAAGTCTATGGCGAGACTCATCAAAATGAATAGATAATCTAGAATAGAAACGATCAAATCGGTTCAATTTAGAAATTGTGAGACCAGTGTAGTTTATGGTACCTTGAGTAGCTTTAAACTACATTGACTCTTTGACGATTGAGATTTAACAAAACAAACTGCATGTTGGCATAGTTAAATCCATATCATTCATTAACCAATGTTAATACAAAACCTTTTTGGCTGGGAGTGTTCAGAACCACAACAATATCTCACTTTATAACCGAGGTCAAATTAAATCTCAAACGGTTGTTAAGGTTAGTTTTTTGTTGTGGGTGTTAGACTTAGCGTTTCTAAGTTCAAGTTGGACAATGCGACTTATAGGGTGGAAAATACGGTAGTTTAAACCTGATTAGTTTATTTACTAACTTGTGTTTGAGCGACCTTATTATCCCATGAAGTCGGTGAGTTTGTGAGATCTTTGTCTTTTGTGGAGTCATTGAACGCCTTGTAAGGTTTTATCTGATTTCGATGTACTGTATTCTCCGGCGTATAAGTCGCACCTTTTTGCCTACATTTCTAAGCCCTGCGACTTATAGGCCGGTGCGACTTATACGTCGATTTTTCCAATATTTTGGTCATAATTTGACTTTGGTCAAAAACTCCAAAAATGGTGCAGTACCAGTTTCGGCCGCTATGGGCGCTAAGAAACCCTTTATAGTACCTACACTGTTGACATCTGCCTGGTCCAAAAATGGTGCAGTGACACAGAAGATGAAGACTTCAATGGTTTTGAATAAATAAATAAAAACCATAAAATAAATACAGTATCTGTTTCTGTCATCATTTTAAACTGAGACACGTTTTTTACTGTAATGTCAGCTAATAAAAATATATTTTTATGTGTTTATCTTTAAAGATAAATGATGAAAGACACAAAATATACAAAAATTATGTTCATTTATTAATGAAAAGTTCAACTAAGACACATCAAACAAAATACTGTAGTTTTTATGTGATAATCTTGTCAAAAGTCCTTCCAAACAATTTGGCAGCCAGTCCAAAATAATGTTCATTTATTAATGAAAAGTTCAACTAAGACACATCAAACAAAATACTGTAGTTTTTATGTGATAATCTTGTCAAAAGTCCTTCCAAACAATTTGGCAGCCAGTCCAAAATAATGTTAATTTATTAATGAAAAGTTCAACTAAGACACATCAAACAAAATACTGTAGTTTTTATGTGATAATCTTGTCAAAAGTCCTTCCAAACAATTTGGCAGCCAGTCCATTTTGGGCAAAACACCAGTTCACGTGAGGTGCGACCTATAGGCCGGTGCGACTTATAGGCCGGTGCGACTTATACGTTGATTTTTCCATTTAATTGGGCATAATTAGGTTGGTGCGACTTATACTCCGGGGCGACATACGCCGACGAATACGGTACCCATTTAGCAATTGGCTCTTTGCGGCCTTTGCTGATTTTGATTTCGTAGATGACTGAGGACACTTTGTCTGTTATCAGATGAGGTCCAGTCCACCTGGGCATTAGTTTGCGGGCGAGAGTTCCGGTCTCGGACCCTCCTTTCCCAGTTGTTGGGGCGAACGTATAGTACCAGACTCTGTCTCCCACTTGGAGTTCATTGTGAGAGGCCTTCTGGTCATAGTACGCCTTGCGTCCTTCAGCGGACCTTTCCAGGTTTTTCTGGGCAAAAGCAAAAGTGTTTCTGAGGTGTACATTCAAATATTTGTCTTGGACATGGGCACGACCTAACCTCACCCCCCTGTGGTTATGGGGGACCACGAACACAGGTGAGGGCGTCCGTCCATGGGCACAAGTTAAGATGCCATTGTTAAGTTTAATCTGTTTCCGCAGCCAATAGTAGACAGTACACAGGAACCTTATAGGTTTCGGCCAACGTATCTTCTTACGTTTACCTCTTTCTGTGTAATTTAGGTGTGTCTCAAACGTCAGTGCAGTCGCAGGTGTATCTGATTTGTCAGCCTGCGATGGGTCACTGTCGTTATGTGAATTCGCCCCCCCTTTTTTCTGAAGAGGGGCCCTCGCCATCTGTAACAATGATGTCCAAGTGACTGTCAGCGTCTGGTTGACTGTCATTCTGGACTCAAATGCTTTTGAACCAAGGTTTCATTGAAAGCTTGGCTGATTGCCGAATTACCTGTCCCAGAGGACAGCACAGCGTCTTCGGTGTAGGATCCTTGGATCTCAACACCTTCTTCTACCGGTGGTAGGTAGTGTTCAGTGAGTGCTGAATGTGTCAGCTCGCAGAGGAGGTTCTCTTGTTGGGCCAGAGTTTGGTCCAACTGTTGGGTCTCTTCTGTCTCACCTGTAGTTGAAGGTTCACTTACCGGGCTCTCGTCCTCAGATGAGGAGTCCCTTGTGTCCTCTGCGGTACCTGCGGTTAGGCAGTCTGTATCACAACTAGGAGGCACTTTTATTGGCAGGGGTTTACTCACTGTTGCCCACATTGTCTGTTGACCATAATCTATAATAGCGTCAAAGTGGTTTATAAAATCTTGGCCAACCAAAAATGGGAATGAGTCAAGTTTAGACACAAATACCGGGTGGCGTAGTGTCATTTTGCCAATCTGCATGTGAACCATATCTATAGCTGTCAGAGTTGTTTTCGTCCCTGCAGTTCAATAGCACATTTCTCGAAGGGTATTTGCCTGTCAACACCGTTGGCGGCGGTCCTCAGCTCCTCGAACAGTTTGGCCGACATAATGGTTATATCAGCACTGCCGTCCAGGAGGGCTTCACGCTCAAGGACACCTTCTAGTGTGATAGGCAGGTAAGCTTTCTTATCTAACCCCCTTTGTATAAGGTTACACAGAAACCTCACAGGTCTTGGCACACGTTTCTGTTCACGTGCGACTCTGTCTGTGTACTCATGTTCACTGTCAGCATCTTGTTGGCTGTCAGCATCATGACCTTCAGGATGTTGTAGACTATCAGCAGTTTGCTTGCTGTCTTTGTCATCAACTGTGTGCTCTGAGTTATCAAAGACAAGGTCACTCATTTTCCCAGTTTGGTCATCCTCTATATCATTCAAGTTTTCAAACAACCAACTTACATCCACCACCTCATCAGAGCTTGGAGGTTTGATGCCTTTTTTCTGGAACGTTTGTGACCTTTTGCATGTCTCGGATTGTTTCATCCGAGGTGCAGGTACACGTCTCAGGGGTCCCTTCCGGGCCCACCCTGGTTTTGGGCGTCCTGTAGAGCCAACACCCACCTTTAGTTGATTATTAGTTTGAAAATCTTGTTTATTCTCGCCTTTTTTAGGACTGGAATCCAGCTCCAGCAAGTGGGATTTGACCGTTTCACCTGGGGACACCTGTAAGGGTGTTTTGATTTGAATGTTAGCTTCAAAGACATTCACAGCACACTGTTTTATTTCTTCCATGGTTTGCTTCTTTGGATTAACCATGGTGAGCAGCTGAAATCTTATCTCAAAGACGAGATGTAAGAAGAAAGACCACTTAAAGTCCTCATCTTCTTCCATGCCTGGTGTATATTTGTCACCAAAATAAGCTTTGAGAAGCCTGTCGTAAAACATCAAAGGATGTTCACCTGCTTCTTGCCACATGTACCTGTCAACTGAGCAGTCACCACCTTGGTTCGTTCTAAGCCATTTTGGGGCCCTGATGGAGCGGACCCTCTCACTTGTTTCCCCCTGTTTAACGTCTATCATTGTATTGATTTTTTGTGAAAAAATCAAATAAGATTGTTCTCATGTTAGTGCTTGCAAATAAATATTCACTTTTAATGCACTGAGTTAACTAAACTAATCAGCTGTGGTTTACACATTTCACTGTGTAATAATTATTCATAGGTACCTTTTTCTGCAGGTTTTTACCCTCAATGAAATTAGGAAAAGTTAAATGCACTCTAAATGCAGTGTTAACTTTAAATAGAACTTATGTTCAAACAACAGTTACTAACTAACCCAAGCCTGATTTCTGTCTTTTCACTCAAACGCTTATAAAAGAGGGCTGACTTAAATGCAATGATTTCACTAAAATGTGACAGGATGCTGCTCGAGCATGCCTTAAAAAAAATGTATTGCAGTCTCAGTGAAACTGATTTTTTACTGCATTTGACAGTTATCAGGAGTGAAAAAGGACTTTCTGTTCGTCATTTTAAAGCTTCAGTATGTAGCTTTTTTTATGAACATATTTCTTCACTCTGTCACTACCTCCTGACAGACTGATGTTAGCCAGGTAATCTCTGAAAAAAAAAAAAAATATATATATTGTCCCCTTGCTTCTCCAGGTGGTAAATAAGCATTTCTAAAAAGAAAAGGTGACCCGCCATTTTCCAGCCAATAAAAACAGAGTTTGTAACCAGCCAATAAAAACAGAGCTTGAATTTGAATCAGCCAATAAAAACAGAGCTTGAATTTGAAATTCAACAGACCACAAGGGGGCAGAGCCACATATGGCTCTGAGGGGGAGGGATCAGAATGCTTTGCCTGTTGAAAATATTTCTAAGTGCTGCAGTTCTACAGAAACTGCATACTGAACCTTTAAACAATTTTTGTATTTAAAATAAACTGGAGTGTTTATGTGTGCTCAGCTTAACAGTAAATGTGTTACTCTAAATAAAAATCAGTGATTTTTATCAATTTGTAGTCCTGTGACATGTTCAAATCTGTTCTGCCACCTTTGCTTTGATTTTGTTTGAAACAATAAGATGGTATTTATTATAGTGTATGCAAATAAATGTATTCTTAGCGGTGAGTTATTTAACTAAAACAGCTTTCTGGTTTTATTCTTGTAATTTATAAACAAGTCTTTCATACATTTAGAACCTTTTTATTTATTTTAGGTTTTACCTTCAATGAAAAATGTTGTAAGTTAAAGCCTTTGTGGCCGTATCAACTTAATAGACTTATCTTTTAAAACAATTACCATTAAACCACGCTTAATTTTTCTGTCTTTCACTTAAACACCTTTTTAATGATTTCAAATGAATGCAATGTTCACACTAAAATGTTAGCAGATCCTGTTTTATTTTGCTCCAAGAGAATGTATTTCAGATTCAGTAAAACTGTTTGAGTTGCTGCAGTTATCTGGAGTGAAAAATGTACTTTTGTTTGTTATTTTAAACTTTTTATTTAAAATAAACTGGAGTCATTAGTTGTACACAGAAAAACGTTAAAAATGCCATTTTTAACTAAAAGTGTACAGTGTACACCAATTCTGTGTAAAATTCAGAGATGTGAAGAGCTTAATGTGGAAATGCTCTGTTCTCCATCATTTTGTTCTTTGATTTAATGTGAAAATCAAATAGAAGACACTTCTTTCATGTTATTTAAAATCTCTTCAGTATTAAAAATAAGCAAAAATGTTTGTCTGTACCTCTGTTATTCCAATTTTTTTTATTTTAGTTTTTTGTTTGTGTACAGAACAATTTCAAAGCTGGTATTTGACCATAAAAATGCTGACTTTTTATGATGTTTTGAGAAAACTTTTAGTGAAACCTCCGTTCATCTTGTGAGTGTAAGCTGCCTGTCACTCAAAGTGCAACACCAGGAAATGACGACAAAAAATAGGCGGGTCGACGCAGCGCGTCACCAGCTTCCATACTTGAGCGAGGCGGAGCTCGCTATACAGATATGTGACGTCAACCAATCAATCACAGCGCTTGTAGTTCTATTCCCAAGCATTCATGGTGAATGTAGTTTTCTTACCTTCGACCAATGCAGTTCCGGAAATGACGACAAAGTGGGCTGGTCGCAACGGCGTGCGTCCCCACTTCAGCGAATCAGCGCTCGCTACGAGAGTGATTGACAGCTCACAACTCTCGTTTTATCCGATCACAGCTTATAAACAAACGTGTAAAGACACGTAGCCTTTAACGTTATCTTAGCACAACAGAACGCAACTTTATAGACTTTTTCAGCCCATACACGCTTCAAATTAACTTTTCAAAATTCAGAAACGTGGCAATCACATTTAAAACAGGCTCAACTTAGCTACGCTCAGTAACCAGCACTTCACTGTAACACAACACGGACTCTCTCGGAGCCGTGTTCAATGTCGGTTCCGTCCACTTTAAAGGAGCAGAACTTGGGTTTCACGAACCACTATCCGACAACGTTTCAACAGTAATATGCTTATTTGACGTGCTCTAACATGTAAAAATACCAGCACAGCAATCTTGTTGATGTTAATAATAGCTTTTCAGGCACTATGACTCGGCGGTCAACAAAGCTTTGTACAGGAGTCTGTGCGTTAACTGGATCGAACGGAACCAGAACCCCCCCACAGACAACGGGCTGACAAAACCACACTTGAATGCTTCCAACAGTGTGTAACAGAGTTGAAACAATAATAATTTCAACTTTTGATGACAAAACATGCAGCTCCTACCCGTTTTGAACACTTCCAGCTAAAAATTATCACCTTCAGAGTCTAGCAATTGGATAATTTTATGCCAACATGATGTTATAGTTCATGAGAGATCATAGATTTATGAATAATCTATCAGAAACCGGTACGAGCCACCAGATGTAAAGGATATTAACAGTGGTGTCAAAAGTATTCACATTCATTACTCAAGTAGAAGTATAGATACTGGGATTTAAAATTACTTCTGTAGAAGTAGAAGTATCAACTCTAGCTTTTTACTCAAGTAAAAGTAAAAAAGTACTGGTTTCAAAACTACTTAAAAGTATAAAAGTAAAAGTAGCGTAAGAAAAAGCAACAACAAAGACAAATGCTTAGGCCGCACCACACATACTATTGTATACAACCCCACCTCCCCCACAAAAATCATTTTTTTAGACTAGATTATATTATATTGTTAATGTTGAAAAACTAGGGGTGCACTAAGCTACCTGTCTTAACTGCATATATGCCCATTGAAAATAGACACATTTAAATGCAAATTTAAATATATTAAAATAACCATACTGTATAGGGGTATTATTGAGCATTTGCCTGCAGTGTGAACGTAGTCTATGAAGTAAAACTTTGTTAAGTTCAGTGAAAACTCTGACAGAAAGAAAATATGTTTTAAATCTGAATAAAAAAGAGAAACAATGTTAGCAAGCAAACCCAGAGCATGTAGCTAGTTCCATGGCTAGTACCTCCTAACCATAGAAAACATTATACAACATTAGTATGTTACTAGGTCACTAGAAGTCAGTAATCAACTGATTAAAAAAAAAACTTTCAGCTTACCTCAATATTAGGCATGTAACGAGATCTCGTTGTACGAGATCTCGCGATATTAAACTCCCGCGATATCTCTCGTTGAGAGGTAACGTTGTCTCGCGAGACGCTAATGCTAGCGCTAGCAGAGCCCCTAGCAAGTCAGCGTCACGGACAGCATGGCTTCGCCGGATGAAGTTGCTATAGAAGACGCCCCAACTACTGATGGAGGGTCCCGGTGCCGCAGACGCCTCTACATTGACATGGAGGGTCCCGGCGCTGCCGACGCTGCCCCGGATGTAAAGACACACGCGTAAACACCGGTGTGACCGGTGTTGCCAGATAGAGTCCCACCCACCCAAAGCACTCTTTACCCGCAAAAGTCAGAAGGAAAATCGCGGTGAACCGCCCAATCTGGCAACACTGGTGAGTGACGGCTGCAGATTCAGTGCTGATGCGGATATTTATGTTCAATTTTTGGAAAGTCCTGCGTGAATATCGATATTCTACAAAAAAAACGGCAAAATGAAAGAAAAGTAACGAGGTTATTTTTAAAAAGTAAGGAGTAGAAAGTACCAGTAATTGCGTGAAAATGTAAGAAGTAGAAGTATAAAGTAGGCTGAAAAATAATTACTTTACTAAAGTATAGATAACTAAAATTTGTACTTAAGTAAAGTAACGAAGTATTTATACTTCGTTACTTGACACCTCTGGATATTAAGGGGGGTCAGTATTAAGCTGACCCCTTTGCCTTTCTTAATTACTTATTCAGATTGAATAGTAATTTCACGGATTCTTTTCTTTTTCAGTTTACCCAATATTTCTGTGATCTTTATGATAGATAAATAACCATAAAGCCATTAACTGACAGAGAACGTTTTCAGTTTGGTATGCCAGGAGACATTACCATTTATTTAAAATAAATCAACTAAAATCAACATCATTACACTTGATTGACAGATTTCATCTTTTTTCAGTTCAACACGCATCAGCACACTTAAATGTAACACAACAGACTTCAATACAGGATGTTAACATACTTAGTCTGAGGCTCTTAACTTAATATAGTTTCCAGCTTAAATTGAGAGGAAAAGAAATAGGAGGAATAAAATAGGTTGGAGAGATTTAAGAGGGAAGTTTATCTTGCATTTATAAAACCAGATGACACTCTTCCATACGCGTCCAGCTAAGATATCATCCCACCTCCAGTAAGCAAACAGCTTTTTCTTTACCTTAAGACGTCCACCTCGGTTCTGGTAAAGAGCTGTGATCAGCCTTGGACTGACGAGTCATCGGCCCCACAAGTCCAAGCTGGACTCCACACGTGTTTACCTTGTCAGTGTCGGTGATATTTGCTTTAGTCGGCAGAAGCCGTGGCAGTCGTGGTTTTTTTGGCTCAAGATAACTTATTCCAGAAAGGAATTTAATTAAAAGTTCTGAGCTTGTACGCTCGGTTCGAAGTGGACTGATAACAAACATGTTATCAGCCTTTACTGAAGACGAAGGTCCTTAGCTCTTGACCAAACGTCCCACAGCTTGAAGAGAAAGTTCACATCACCTCTTCTTCTCAGGAACTCCCAGGTTTCAGGAAAGCTTAAAACCCTTAGTAGAGGATCTGAGATCTGTCTCTCTCCGATTGGTTCAAAAGAACCAGTCGAGGAGTTCACTTGCTGTTATCAGACTCAAGGTGAAATTCAGAGCAGAGAGAAATTGTTTAGGAAAAGTCAGCGAGTAGTGGAGTCATTCTCATGAAAACAACGGATTAACTGTCTTCTGCATTTCTAAACAAAACGGCCGGGTCTCTTTGACCTGAGCCTTCAACTTTCACACAGCAGTGGACACAGTGATGTTTCACATTACAGAATAACACAGCATAAAAGCATACATCATGAAAATGACAAAATGTTATTCTTTTGATTACATTAGAATAAAATTAAAGAAGCCAATAGTCTCTTTTGGTGACTATGTTCTCAGATTACAACTAATGGAATAATTTGTAGTAAATGCCTTGCTTTACTGAGAGGTCAGTAAAGGTAATCTCTGGAACAGTTCAAAAATGCACAGGTGTATCAGAGCGGACACGGTCATGCCCACTACAAACCAAACCACACCATGATACAGCTGGTCAGGACACTTTCTATGGCACCCCTGTAGAAGGTGCACATGATGGAGGTTGAAGCTCCAACCCTTTTAAGCTTGCGGAGAAAGTAGAGGCGTTGGTGAGCCTTCTTGGCCAGTGCTACAGTGTTCCTGCTCCAGGACAGGTCCTTCGAGACGTGCACTCCCAGGAACTTGGTGCTTTCTACTCTCTCCACTGCGGTGCTGTTGATGGTCAGAGGGGCATGTTGGACATCCCTCTTCCTGAAGTCCACAACAATCTCCTTTGTCTTCTCTACGTTGAGAGTGAGATTGTTGTGTCCGCACCATAAGGCCAAGCGGCTCACCTCGTTCCTGTATTCCGTCTCATCCTTGTTGCTGATGAGACCTACCACTGTTGTGTCGTCCGCAAACTTGATGAAGTGGTTGGAGCTGTATGATGGTGTGCAGTTGTGTGTTAGCAGGGTGAATAGAAGGGGGCTCAGCACACATCCTTGTGGGGCCCCTGTGTTCAATGTGATGGTGCTAGATGTGTTACTCCCGACCCGTACTGTCTGTGGTCTCCCGGTCAGGAAGTCTAGCAGCCAGTTACACATTGAGGTGTTCAGCCCCAGACTGTCCAGTTTATGGATGAGCTGTTGGGGGATGATGGTGTTGAATGCCGAGCTGAAGTCGATGAACAGCATTCTAACATAAGAGTCCTTCGTGTCCAGATGTGTGAGAGCTGTGTGGAGGGCAGAGGAGATGGCATCGTCGGTTGAGCGATTAGGTCGGTATGCAAATTGGAAGGGATCCAGGGAGGCAGGGAGGACAGATGTGATGCTTTTCATGACTAGCCGTTCAAAGCACTTCATCAGGATGGGGGTGAGTGCTACTGGGCGATAGTCATTGAGGCATGCGGGCGTTGCCTTCTTTGGGACAGGGATGATGGTGGTGGCTTTGAAACAGGTGGGGACGATGGCCTGGCTCAGTGAGATGTTAAAGATGTCCGTGAAGACCGCTGCAATTTCCCTGCACAGTCCTTCAGCACACGACCAGGTATGTTGTCAGGACCAGAGGCCTTCCGGGCGTTAATCTTGATGAATGATCGCCTTACGCTGTCTGAGGACAGCGCCAGCACCTGGCCATCAGGAGAGGGGGGGAGTTTATGTGCAGGTGTGCTGTTACTTGCCTCAAACCGAGCAAAGAACTCATTCAGTTCATTCAGCGTAGAGGTTGAGCTGTCACAGGTCTGGGAGGGTGGTTTGTAGTTTGTGATGGTCTGTATTCCCTGCCACAGACTGTGTGTATCCTTGCTGTTCTTGAAACGGTGAGCTATTTTCCTGGAATACTGCTTCTTGGCCTTTCTGATGCCCCGATCCAGGTTCTTTCTGGCTGCCCTCAGGTCCACCTGATCTCCCACTTTGAAGGCAGCATTCCTGGCTCTCAAGAGTCTGTAAATCTCTGCTGTCAGCCATGGCTTCTGATTAGCCCGAACATGATGGTCTTGAGGTTAGTTACATCATCAATGCACTTGGTGATGTATGAACATACAGTGTCTGAGTACTCCTGGAGACATAAGTTGTTGTTTGTGGTAGCAGCTTCTTTGAACATACCCCAATCTGTGGTGTCAAAACAGTCCTGGAGTGCCTCTGAAGACCCCTCTGGCCATACTCATATCTGCTTGCGGACTGGTTTTGTGACGTTCACCAGTGGCCTGTATGCTGGCTTTAGATTAACACAGATATGGTCAGAAGCACCAATGTGGGGGAGGGGGAGGGCTCCGTAGGCATTTTTCATGGTGGTGCAAACTTGGTCCAGTGTGTTGTTTCCTCTTGTTGCAAAGTTTATGTTTCTGTATGTTTTTGGAAATACACTCTTTAAATCTACTTGGTTGAAATCACCAGCTGTGATGAGAAAAGCATCAGGGTGTGCTGTTTGCTGCTCACTGATATGCAGATATAGTTCATTCAGTGCCTCACCTCTAACTTTGCTATTGGAGCTTGGAGGAATATATACAGCAACAATCATAACAGCTGTAAATTCCCTTGGTAAATAAAACGGTCTGCATTTAATAGTCATAAACTCCACTAAAGGTGAGCAATGTTTGTGGATCACAGCAGCATCCAGGCACCATGCTTTGTTGATGTAAACACACAGCCCCCCTCCGCGTCTCTTACCTCCCTCGAGGGTTCGGTCCGCTCTGTAGCATGTTAGCTGCTCTAGCTGAACAGCATGGTCCGGAACGTTGTTGTTGAGCCACGTTTCCGTGAATACAAACACACAGCAGTCTCTCACAGTCTTTTTTGTCGTTCGTAGCAGGCGTATTTAATCCAGTTTATTGTCCAAGGAGCGCACGTTAGCCAAAACCATGGATGGGATTGCCGGTTTGTGTGGGCTAGCTGCTAGCCTAGCTCCGATACCTCTGCGCTTACCTCGCTTCTGCTTCCTGTCGCGCCGCTTGTCGCGTTTCCAATGCGGGCGCGATAGAGGGTGCTGGCTCCCAGAGCAGGTCGCAGTCACTCCGCTTGTCGTGCTTCCACTGCGGGCAATAAAATAATAAAATCATACTAAAATTATACTAAAATTATACACTCTTAAAACATGCTATACAAAAAGGTTACACATGATAAACTCAAAAATCGATAAGTACAATTAACCATAAGCCTGTTTGAAAAGATAAGTCTTAAGACTTCTTTTAAATGCATCAGTCGACTCGGAGCCGCGCATTGTTAGAGGGAGAGCGTTCCAGAGCCTCGGTGCCACCACCTGAAATGCTCTATCACCACGGGTTTTAAAATGGGTTCTAGGGACCGACAGCAGTAGCTGATTAGAAGACCTCAGAGTTCTAGACTGACAGAGTGGCTTCAAAAGGTTGAAAACATATTTGGGAGTCTCACCATGGAGTGCTTTAAAAGTTAAAACCAAAATTTTAAAATGAACCCTAAAATAAATCGGAAGCCAGTGGAGAGAGTACAGAACAGGAGTAATATGATCCGTTCTGCGGGTTCCAGTCAAAAGTCTGGCTGCAGCGTTCTGAACAGACTGAAGAGAAGCCATGGTGGATTTACTTATCCCTACTAAAAGGCCGTTACAATAATCCAACCGAGAAGAAATAAAAGCATGGACAACCATTTCTAATTCTGTCTTAGATAAAATAGCTCGCAACTTTGAAATGTTCCTTAAATGATAAAAACAGTTGCGAACTAACAGTTTGCAATAATTGTCCATTGACAGAGAGCTGTCAGGGTGTTAGAACACCCAGATATCTAAGGTTGTTTTTGTTCGAAGGATTTAAGAACCCAAGATGCTTCCTTATTTCCATGATTTTATCATCTGGAGCAACGATAAGTGTTTCAGTCTTAGCAGCATTTAACTGCAAGTGGTTGTCATTAAGCCAAATTTTAATGTCAGATAGGCAGTTACTGAGTTCAGTCAATTTGTAAAATTCAGACAATCGAAAAGAACAGTAGATTTGAATATCGTCTGCATAGACATGGTATGAGACGTTACTGTAGCGATCGAAAATAAAACTCAATGGGCGAATGTACAGTAAAAATAAGAGTGGGTCCAAAACTGAACCCTGGGGCACCCCATAGGACAGCTCAGAAACATTAGAGTGAACATTGTTCATAAAAACAGTAAAAGACCTATCAGACAAATAAGACTTAAACCAGTGCATGGTGCATAACTTTCAGTTTTTGCACTCCTGTGTCTGGCTTTCTTTGAATCCAAAAACCCGGCTCGTGACAAGATAGTCTATTGTAGATAAATTTGCATTAATACTTCTGCAATTTATATGAATTAGAGAGTGATTGAACATTAAAATATTCACTACAATTTACAAGTGGAAAAAAAGTAACACCAATCATCTGAGTACTGATTTGACTTTACGTAAGAAAATAAAGAGACTGAAATAAACCTATTTCACCTATTTCATATGCTTCTGTTGTTGGAATTCAATCTGCAGCGCATATATAGATATAGATATATAGATATAGATATATACATTATATATATATATATATATATATATTTTTTTTTTTTTTTCAAATCATCCCCGGTGGAAAGTCCACGAGCTGCCACTGATGTTTAGTATCAGACTTTCTACTTCTACTTTCAGGTACATCATCCTATCTGACACTCTCTTCACATCTACTACATTCTTAGCCAACTCCTCCTTCAGGACCACGTCTACTCTATTTCTCCTTCTATCCACACCATGGTAAAACAGTTTGAACCCTGCTCCAATGCTGTGGGCCTTGCTGCCTTTCCACTTGGTGTCTTGGACACATAAAACATCTACCTTTCTTCTCTGCATCATGTCAGCCAGCTCTCTACCTTTGCCTGTCATTGTCCCCACATTTAGAGTTGCAACCCTCAGTCCTACATTCTTCACGTTCCTCTTCTCCCTCTGTCTCCTGACATGTTTACATCCTCGTGGTCTTCAACTTAGTAGTTTTGGACTTCAGTAATATTCTAATTTTCTGAGATACTGCATTTGGGGTTTTCATTAGTTGTCAGTTATAATCATCAACATTAAAATAAATAAACATTTGAAATATATCAGTCTGTGTGTAATGAATGAATGTCATATACAAGTTTCACATTTTGAACGGAATTACCTAAATAAATCAACTTTTTCATGATATCCTAATTTTATTACCAGCACCTGTTCACTGTGCTGTATAACTGTATAACTGTATAATCAGCATAAAAATTTAAAATTATCCCATGTTTAATAACATTACTTAATGGAAGCATATACAGTGTAAGGTAAAGAGTATTGCTCCAAGCAATGAACTTTGACGAAGTCCATGACTAACGTTGGTGTACAATGAAGCACTCAGAAATTTAAAAGAATCTATTAGATAAATATGATTTAAACCAATTTAGAGCCGTTCCTGTAATTCCAATATCATATTCAAGTCTCTGTAGTAGAAGATTGTGATAATCTGTATCAAATGCAGTAGTGAGGTCTAACAGGACCAGTATAAACACCTGTACATTGTCAGAGGTCATGAGAACATCATTAGTGACTTTTACCAGTGCAGATTCAGTGCTATGATGAGCTCTAAACCCTGACTGAAACTCTTCAAACAGATTATTTCTTTGTAGATGATCATGTAAATGACCTGCAACTGTTTTCTCTAGAATGTTTGAAATGAAATTTAGATTAGATATATGTCTATAATTGGCTAGGATTCCTGGGTTAGTGTTACGTTTCTTAAGTAAAGGTTTAATTACAACAATCTTAAAGCACTTGGTGCGTTTACATGGACATAAGTAATCAGATCAAACGGCCGATCGGATCAAAAGTGTGTCATGTAAACACCCCGTTCGGATCATTTTTTGTGTATTCGGCGTGATCCGTCCTAATTTGTGATCAGTTCGAAACAGGTGGTTTACACCGATCCGTTACCCGTTCGGTGCGCATGTAAACACTTGATCCGTTCCGTTTATCAAACTGTCCTGACTGCGCATGTGCGCTGCGCACCCCCCCCCCCACTCCACCCCTCGTGTTTTCCTTCTCCGCCTGGCTAGTGGCTAACGCTAACATGGTGGGGAAGCAAAACTGGTCGGTGAGCGATGCAACATTTATAATGGAAACATTAAAATAGCTCAAAACTATCGAACGCCTTGACCGAACATGTAGGAACACGGAGTTATTTAAACAAGTACATGAAAAGCTGGAAGAAGCCGGAGATCGCTGGAAGAGCTTAAAGCTAAGTGCTACAAAGCTAAAAACAACGGGAGAAGTGGCTACGACCCCACCACTTTTTCATTTTACGTGTTGATGAACTGATGAGAGATCTGCCACTTCCAACACAGCAGGCAGCGGTGTGGATCTTATGAGGAGAGGAATCTGAGGACTACAGCCCCGAAGCTAACCAGAGGAGCAAAGCATCCTTTCTGGTAAGTTAGACTCTTCAAACCACATTAACCCTCTGTACTGTATTACCTGGAGTAATTAGAAACAACAAATATGTTAAAATGTAATTATAATAAGAAATAAGAGTAGCTTTAGGGCAGTACAGTACTGTACTACTGTATTGTAGATTATAACACTACTTCAACTAACCACATAATTAACCTAACAAATTTCAACATATCAGTAGTCCAGTTAAACTTTATTTTGTTTGTTTTTCAGATGATGAGTCCAGCTTTGAAGAGGCAGCTGGCAGCAGCACACAACAGACAGTGGCAGGTGGATGGTGGCAGGTGATGGTGGCAGGTGATGGTGGCAGGTGATGGTGGCAGGTGGCAGAAGATGCAAGAGTCCCACGTCTTCTACTGAGGAATCCCAAGAAGTTCACACATGTGCTTTAGAACAACTCAAAACTGATTTGAAAATGTTTCAATTCTCCACAACCATGTTTCTTTGTCCCCTGACAGATCTGTAAATGTATTTTTTACACAGACATTAGGATTGATAGTTTATGGTACAATTAAGATGTCCTAACTTAATACAGTCAGATGGTTTAATAAGGACTCTGAGTTTCTGCATGACTCACAGGATAAAAACACATTTGCTGTTCTATCAGGATACAGAAACATACATTTTGGAAGTTAAATCGGTTATTTTGTCACCAATTTTGTTGTCCTAAATCACATGCATACATTGAAATTGTGAAAGTATGTGATGAGTTGATAAAGAAGTTACTGAAGAAGTACAGTACAGTAACTGTAGTTTTAAATGACCAAAGAATGTTTTTGTTGTTGTCATCATTACAAGATTTGATCTGTGCACATGGTCTGTTTTGCACACACGTTTTGAATGTTTAATTTTTATGTTTTTCTGATATACCTCAAATTGCACTAAGAATGAAACATGTTTCTAACAAGCAATATCAATTGTTTACAAGAATTTGTTAAAATGTTTGGTCCATTAAAGAGCTCAGATGTTCACTAGTATTATTTGCAGTTTTTTATTGTGATAATAATTTTATACAAATGTTAACTGCATGTGAACACAAATACATGACAAGTATTTTTTTTAGAAGAACTCTCTACTGTGACTTCAGCAACCTGAAGGTCATCTCTACCTCCACCTGACTGAGCAAAGGTAAACTTTAAATGACTTGTTGGGGAGTCAGACGAGGAGAGTTTGGGTATCCTTTGACGAGCCAGTCCAACAGCAGGTATGTTCCTCACAGACTGCAAAAAAAAGAACATGCCAATATTTAGTGTTCAACTTTTTAATTGTTTAAAGGCATGGTTCAAACAAATTTTATTTTAAATAAAACTTTACAGTAAGTATGTCTACTGATTACTTAGCTGTAATAGTTGTAAAACTAAATACAATATAGTAAATGTTAGCCTTACATTTTGGCAACATTTAACTATTTGTTTAAAGACATGGTTTAAATAAACATTTTTTTAAATAAAACTTTACAGCTAAGCATCTCTACTTTGAGATACTTAGCTGTAATCGTTGTAGTAATACTAAATACAATATACAGTAGTAAATACAGTATTAGCCTTACTTTTGGCAACAGATGAGCCCTTTGATAGAGTCTGAGTGGCGCAGGACATTGGCATCGTGACACTGATGCTCCAGAAACAGGAAAACAGAGGAAGAATAGTAATTAATAACAAATACAGACAGTATCACGCAGACAGGTAGAAAAGGAAAGGACAAAAAGTTTATTAGCATACAGCGTTTTTATTATCTTACCAACAGTTGTTGTCTACGACAGCTTGGAGGACAGAGGACGACCAGCGCTCTCATCCTGTGAATAAAAAAACTAAAAGCACGCGCTGCTTCACCTGTAGTTCTATCAGGGAGTTAGTAAAAAACTCAGTCGCTGTCATTACAATCTGGTGCGGGTCCATTTTTGACGTCTTGTTTACTTTCGTCCCGGAAGTAACTTCTTCTTCTGTGGTTTTAACGGAAGTAACTTCTTCGGTGTTTTTTAAGGGGAGTGTACCACTCTGCGCATGTCAGAACTTCTGATCAGAATAAAAGCCTGCTGCATGTAAACACTCGTCATGAACGGATTGTGCCCATGTAAACGGTGCCATCTAATTATGCGATCAGAACACATTTCAATCAGGTCACAAAATTTTGTCCATGTAAACACAGCTACTGTGCACCTAAAGTTAGCTGCTGCCTTGAAAGAACGTGGGAAGGGATTCCATGTTGGCGTCAGCGCTCTATGTTGAAATTTCTGCAGTTTTATTCACTATGTAAAAGGAGGAATGGGCCAATACAGGATTCTGACAGTTTGAAAACCTTTTATCAGAAAGCCCTGTTTCACGATAGTTAACCAAAATTTAAAAAAATATGTTACACATTTTATTTACTTTTGTTTAAAAAATATGTTACACATTTTATTTACTTTTGTTTAAAAGCAAAAATGCAATTACGGTCGTCCCTTGTTTATCCCGGGGGTCCGTACACTGAAGACCAGCGATAAGTGAAAAACCGCAAATAGTAGTACAAGTAGTAAGTAGTAGTTAATTTTATTATTTATATACACGGCCTGGCCAAAAAAAAGTTGCCACCTGGATTTAACTGAGCAAATAGGTACGAGCCTCCTATTGGATAATTACTGCATGGGCGATTATATTTCAGCTGGCAACAAGTTATTTAACCCCAACTGGTGCAATGAGTTGCTTCTCATTTCTTAAACAACCATGTTGAAAGAAACATGGTGTGGTCGTGGAAAAGATGTCAGTCTGTTTGAGAAGGGTCAAATCATTGGCATCAAGCAGAGAAAACATCTAAGGAGATTGCAGAAACTACTAAAACTGGGTTAAGGACTGTCCAATGCATTATTAAAAACTGGAAGGATAGTGGGGAGTGGACCCATCGTCTTTGAGGAAGAAATGTGGCCGGAAAAAAATCCTGAATGATCTTGATCGGCGATCACTTAAACGTTTGGTGAAATCAAATGGAAGAAAAACAACAGTAGCACTCAGGGCTCTGTTTAATAGTGAAAGTAAGAGAATTTCCACACGTACAATGTGAAGGGAACTCAAGGGATTGGGACTTTAAGAAAACCACTAATCAGTGAGGCTAACCGGAAATAAAGGCTTCAATTTTCTAGAGAGCATAAAGATTGGACTCTGGAGCAATGGAAGAAGGTCATGTGGTCTGATGAGTCCAGATTTATCCTGTTCCAGAGTGATGGGTGCATCAGGGTAAGAAGAGAGGCAGGTGAAGTGATGCACACATCATGCCTAGTGTCTAGTCATCAATGCAAGATCTTGGTGAAATATTAATGCATCACTGGATGGAAATAGATCTTGTGACATTGCAAAAGCTTCTCGAAACAATGACACAGAGAATACATGATGTAATCAAAGCTAAAGGTGGTCAATAAAATATTAGTGTGACCCTTTTTTTTTTTTTTTGTGGCAACTTTTTTTTGGGTCAGGCAATGTATTAACTCGTTTTAAACCCTCCCCACACTCTTGTAATATTCTAAACAATGTTTTTAAAGTCTACATGCTCTAAAAGACACAAAATGTCATGATTTCAGCTCCCTGCCTCCTCTGCTCTTTGCCAACTGCAAGCGTTCTTGGCCACGCCCACTTCTCCACTCTGCACAGTGAACAGCTGATCAGCTGCAGCAGGAAGTTTATCCTGCAGTATGGGCTGCACAAAGGTGCAGCAGGTGCTAAATAATTATAAATAATTTATTTTAAATAAAAATTCCCTACCGATTGTGCGGCTCATCCATCAATCAGCCAATCGTGTGTTATGTCCACTCTTATTTTCAACATTAGGCATTTCAACTCCGACTGCTCTCCAAAGTCAAGTCATTTCTCAGCCGTGCTGATCTGGAGAAGGCCATCCATGCCTTTGTGACCTCCAGACTTGATTATTGTAATGCTTTGTATGTTGGTATTAATCAATCCTCCATCTCCAGATTACAGCTTGTACAGAACTCTGCCGCGCGCCTTTTGACCAATACACGAAAATATGAACACATCACTCCTGTCCTGTCCTCTTTACACTGGCTCCCGGTTCAGTTCAGGATACAGTTCAAGCTGCTCCTGTTTGTTTTCAAAGCTCTGAATGGACTTGCACCTCTGTACATCTCAGAACTTTTGAAAGCCCATCAGCCCGGCAGAGCTTTACGATCTGCCAGTCAACACCTGCTGGAGGTGCCTCACTCAAGGTACAAACAATGGGGAGACCGGTCATTTTCTGTTGCCGGCCCTAAAGCCTGGAACAGTCTCCCCCTTGAGCTGCGTGCCACCTCTGATCTGACTCTGTTCAAAACCAGACTGAAGACACACTTGTTCAAAAAAGCTTTCAGTGTGTAACTTTTATTACTTTTGGTATTTTAGTATGTAGCATTTTTTATTTCCATTGCCTTTTTATTTCCTCTAGTTCAAATAAGCTTCCAGTGTGCAACTGTTATTACTTTTGGTATTTTAATATGTAACATTTTTTAATCTACATTGCCTTTTTATTTCCTCTTGTTCAAAAAGTTTTAGTTTGTAGAATTTTTTATTTCCATTGCCTTCTTTTATTGCTGTTGTTTCTTATTCTATTTTCATTGATTTATTGTTCCAGTTTTTTTCATCCTTTTATCCTGTTAAGCACCTTGGTCAATGCAAGGCATTGTTGGAAGGTGCTATACAAATAAAGTTTATTATTATTATTATTATTATTATTTTGAAAAACCGCGATAGAGTGAGTCCGCAATAAACCAACTGTGAAGTAGCAAGGGACTACTGTACTAATACTTTTGCTGCCTAAATAATAATATCACATATTTCTTAATGATGAATATATTTAGGGTATAAAAGTGTAATAATACTAAAAAATAGTCATTTACATTTTCATGCCCAAATGTAAATAAGTAAACTGAGTAAATGTGTCGACAGCCTCTGTTTAAAAAACGTTTCAGCTTTTTTACTGGACTCAGGAAAGTTTTAACTAATTTGTGGTCAGATATTTTATTTTAAGATAGTAAACATTAAAGCTGACATATTAATTTAATTACAAGTAAATAAAGAGTCAACAGACTAAAACCAGACTGTTGTACCTTTTACACAGGATATTACTTTTTCTCTGCTTTTCTGTTTTTGTAAAGTCACACACCGATGTTAATTAATTAGCTGAAACAAACATTTGTTTTAAAACAACACGACCTTTCATAATAAGTGTGCTTGCTCCTACAAGCCATGACCAACAGGGTTATTAGTTTAGTTTAGTTTATTTATTCATTCATTCTATAATAAAATACAAAACAATTTACATATATACAATAAGAAAAAGGAAAAAACTAAATATAAAATGAAAGGCAGCAGATGAAGAAAAAATCTTATTATATCTGCCCCTTATTCTCTAATAAACAATTCAAACAAACATTTTCTTTAAATACCAAAACAAAATGAACAACTCATTTAACTTCCCAAATCTCATACAACAGGGTTATTCTCAAGATAAACCAAACAACGTCTTTTTTATTTTATTTTTAAACTAGCATTAATGTTTCGGGGGAATTCCCCGTTCAGCTCAGAGCAGCAAGTTGGAGAATGAGCCCAATTTAGTGTGAACGGAAAGGAGTAAAAACAAGACAAAACAAAAAACACTACAGTGTTTTTAAACAATAAGAACGGTACGACTGAAATACTGTAATTTGTGGTGTACCTTGAAGCCGGTTATCGGCCCGTGCCTGATAAAGCATTTTAGATTTGTAGTTTTTGTTTACATCTCACCAGCCTCATGCCTCAGCTGGTGTGAGCTGAAGCAGAAAGCCAGAGAGATGCCCTCAAGCTTTCCAGGATTACGTCATTGGACAAGAACATGTTGGAGGCCGATTGCTGCCAGATTAGTTTGCACGGTTTTCACCCCAAAGGCTGATGTCCATCAGCAGAACCGCATTATTCTCATTCTTGCCAACCTGTTGCAAATCACACATACAGGTCCCTGTAGGAACCATGGTGTACAGACTTTGCATTTCCCATCCTCTTTGAGGCGTCACTGCACTCTGGAACGCAAAGGTGTTTGTGATTTAAACGTGACTCCGTCCAACAGGGTGCCTGTGCATCATGTCATTTGTATTTTGGCTTGAAAAGTAAAATCTGCAAAGATCATGTTCTGACTTGAATGTGTGATTTACTGTAAAAATAAAATAAATAAAATGCATCCCCAGATCTGCATCCCAAAAAAGATGCAAGTTTTAGGTCCTGCCTCCTCCACATAAATTGATTGTACGTGCCCTTTAAAAAAAAAAAACTTACAAAAATGGAGCTCAAATATATACAAATTTTCAGCTGTTGACAGTGAGGCAGTACGGTGGTTCAGTTTCTGGAGCTGCGAGGAGGTTGCAGGATCGAATCCCTGCCTACCGAACCTAACTATCTCCCGTCGGCAACTGCCAGCACTGACGTAGCTCTAAGCTAGCGCTGCGCAATACAGACGAGCTAGCTAAAAAGCTACAGAGGTAGCGCTCCACTTCCCCTACTCCTCCCCCCGTCAACACAAACAGTGCGCAATACAGACATGTTTCGGATGAATGAATGGACTCAGTGATTTACATCATTCTGTTGCTGTGTCCCTGTTTTTAGTATTTTACATCGCTTTATAATGTAGTTGTTTTTGTTATAATTCCATTTACTTTTCATTTTATGCTTTTTATGATGAAGATGACTGATGACAACTGCACTGTTGTCATCAGTCTCTATTAAAACCAGGTCTCGCTTGTAAACGAGTCCTCGAGGCTCAATGAGACTAACCTGTATAAACAAAGGTTGAATTGCTGGATGTTAGCTGTATTTAGTTATTTCATTGTGCCTAAAAAGAAAGGTCATGTGACATTATGATTATGTGCAGGGGGAGTAGGCGGGACTTAAAGCCTCACATCTCTAAGAAGCAGACTCTGGTTCCAAAAATACGACAAGGCACCACTTGTTATCGGGATCTCAAACCTTCAAGGAAGCAAAGACGCTAGACGTAGTGTTTTTTTATGAACATTTGATGATTGTTGCCTGCGCAAAGAGCATATTCAGTCAGTGATATATGGGCTATTCAGTTAGAGAAACGGGTTCACAAGATTTAATAGAAACCTTAACTAAAATTAAAAGATCAGTGACTTATAGGTCTTTCTTTTCAGAACTGTCTTACACCAAACTCTCTTCTCCTGAATTGTGGTGTATCCAGGGATCTCCCTCTTTTGGTCGTACCTCATGTCATGACCATAGGTGCAGGTGGAGCGTAGACGAACCAGTAAATCAAGAGCTTTGTTTTTAGACTCAGCTTTTCCTTCGTTGACCGAAGCAACATCTCATTACAGATGATGATGATGATGCCCAAGATCCAACTCCCGCCTCATCCTACCATTACTCGGGAACAAGATGCTCAGATACTTGGACTTTGAATCTTTCTGACAGAAATAACCTGTTCAAACCTTTGAAGAATTTGTTGGCACAACCCAGAAGTCTTTGAGGTGTAACCGTGTTCTCATAGGCCAACTGGCAGAGCAAACTGGAGAACTGTTCCTGGTTTAGCTGTGATTTAATACTATCTGTATGATTGGCTCAGCGACCACACAGGATGTGCATACCTCTATGGCTGATGATGGGAGACTGATTATAATGGACAACTGTGAGCTAACATCTTGGGTAACTATTTGACATTAAGGTTAAGCAGTAGGGGTGCACCGATTGCAGTTTTTTGGCCGATAACCGATCACCGATTTCTACAAAGTCTGACTTGCCGATTCCGATTTTGGGTGACACCGATTTAGTTTTATAAGCAACACTGTTAGATGTTGTAAGGTCACAATGCACCTTCAAATTTCAATCTTATTTTGTTGAAAAACAGACCCTTGAACAATATTCTAGAAACAATACTAACTTGTTTTAACTGGTCACAAGGTAGTACTCTGAAATATAAATGAAGTTTAGACAATTGTTGTTAAAACTAAAGAAATCTGTAAAATCAGTTTCTCATGCAAGCATTGGCCGATTTCCGATTTCCCAAATTTAAGGAAATCGGGGCCGATAAATCGGCCGGCCGATTTATCGGTGCACCCCTATTAAGCAGTATGAAAAGTAAAATTTGGCTGGGGAACGAATGAGACAACTACCTTCAGGTATTTTTAATTTTTTTTAAATTTTTTGTTGGACCTTGACAAACATAACCGAGTCAGCCAAGGCTCAAAATGTCTTCCAGTTTCGTCCCGCCCCAGTGAGCTTAAAGATCAGTTTAATGTTTGCTTTTCTTCAGAGAAGAACATCATTACGGGTTTGTTAGGTGTAGAATCATCCTCCGACTGTGCTGTTTGTCTGTTTTTGTGCACTCCCTTTACACTTGATGCTTAACCCAGAATTGCTAGCATTTTTCCTGGTTGCTAAGCAACAGGTCACGTCTCGGAGGGTATCTGAAAGCAATAAAAGTGGCTCTCTGAATGTGGGATGGACCCAGTTTGGAGTAAATTTGATTTTCACGGGGGTAGCTTCCTCTGAGTCATACTGTTGTTCTGTTGGGAGCTTTGTAAACGCGTCTTATTTTATTTAAATATTTTTTTGCCTCAAAATAAATTTGTGTAAAATCATTAGATGAAAATCCACCATTACAATTTATTTGACATTTTGTTTCTGAACAGCTTTTAATTGAATCCTGATAATGAGCTGTTCTTTCAGTTTTGTAATTAGCTATTGTTATCGGGGCGGCCGTGGTGTAGTGGTAATGGCAGTCGTCTCCCGATCGGAAAGTTGGCGGTTCGACTCCCGGGACCCGCACCATGTGTCGTTGTGTCCTTGGGCAAGACACTTAACCCTGAGTTGCTCCCAGTAGGACTGGAAAGCACCTTGCATGGTAGTCTGCCGCCACCGGTTTATGAATGTGTGTAGCATTCAATATATGTGTAGCACTTTGAGATTTTCAGTAATGAAAAGTGCGTTATAAATTGAATTAATTATTATATTATTATTAATTATTATCTCCTTGGCTTTTAACTCCAATCGAGTGAGAATGGGTAATTTATTTATTTTACTCACTACTAAAGTTGTGTACAGTATTTACTTTTTATCTGTTCAACACTTTAGTTTTGTTTTAAATAAGCTCCATGAATTAAGTTTGAGTTAACACTAGTTATTTTCTCTATGAATCAATATTTTATCCTGAATAAAATGTCAATTAAAGGGAAAAACAGCTATTTTTAGTTCCTGAATATAGTTTTCTTGACTCTCATGTGTGATTATTTTTTATGTCTTTAGGATTTTGTTGAGACATTTGTACCATTTAAAAAAAAAAAAAAATTATTACTATAAACTAAAACATACCGGTAGCTCCTTTCCTTAAGACAGAACCTTATTGACTTTTAACTTTCTCTGTCAGTTGCCCTGTACACACGTAGCCTGGTGTTTGAAAAACGAATATCTGCGCAAAAAAAAAATCTTCGTACATACATGTTCAGATGTTTAAAATTTTCGTCTACATGTACCCGTTTATTTTCACCACAGAGTGCTGTAATGAATATGCTGAACCCATAGGTGGCAGTGTAGTGCTGTCACAACCCTTCAAAGCAAACCACAACTTCCTGTTATTATTTCTTTCTTTTTTTTTCATTTGTGGGGACAGACCGTGAGGTTGAACTACTATTAAATACCGTGTTGGAGTACAAAGTTAATAAAACGCAGGAAAATGTTGATTTGGGAATCATGTCCGACTGGGAATCATGTCAGAGCAAGTATGTTGAAATTTTTAGCACTTTTTTCTCCGAGCAGTATGTCACGTCAGCGCTGCTCCAGCTGGAGCATAAACCTCCGGTTCTGAAAGTCCACACGCAGACTCGAACACGGAGAATTCTCAAATCTACACTTTGGTCTGAGTTTTTTTATTATTCGTTCATAGTTACATCAACCGGAGTCGTGTGGATGAAAGGCCAAACCGCATGATAAACTGTTCGGTTTTACTGATATCCGGCTACGTGTGTACAGGGCCATCACAGTGTACAGTGTAAATAATTTATTTTTCAGTCTTTTTTTAACCCCGTTTGCTCTTTTTTTGTCTCATCTGTTTGGCTTTCAGAGCAAAGTACCACAAGTTAAAATATGGGACCGAGTTGAATCAGGGCGACGTGAAACCTCCGAGCTACGACTCTGGTAAGTCTGCAGATTCTCAAGCAGCTAACTTTACCTTCTCGCACTAATTCATTCTAAAAAAAATTTACTCACATTCTTCAGATGACAAGAGAGTGGCACACGTAACGGCAGCATTCGTGTCGAAGCTTGTTTGTTTCTGACATTGCTTCATGTTTTCCCTAACGTGTCTTGTGAAAAAGAAGTTGTTGAAGATCTAGAGAACAAAATCCTCAAAAGAACAATTAGCAATTGTAATTTAGTAACTTAAAGGAAAATGTCCTAAAGCTTACGTGTCTGATTGTGTTGACCTCCAGATACTTCTTGTTTTGTCACAGTTTAGTCATTTGTTTTTCCAAACAAAGCCATAAGAATGAAGATAGGTTTTTGTTATTTTATTCTTTTACATAATCTAAAACCACTACAATAAAACGATGCACTTCAACCGGTTGTAGTTTCTTTCTGGATGCATTGTGAAGACGAGACGATTCTGAATCGATCTTCAAATGTCAAAAATAGATTTTGCTAACATTAATCTGTGCAGCCACTTGAAACACTCAGCAGAGTAGATGCTGTGTGGTGCAGTTTGTCCCAGAACAGTTGCCGTAGCTGCTGAGGTTGTGTTTGAACCTTGAAGAAAATACATTGTCTGTAAAAAAAAAAAAAAAAAAGAGTTGAATTTATCGTAACATGATGTCAAAAAAGAAGGTGCCGAAGGAAAAGCTGTGATATTGTATCAGGAAATCTGGAGTGGCAGGGAAGTATGTTAGATTGGTACAGGACATGTATGAGGACAGCAAGACAGTGGTGAGATGTGCTGTAGCTATCTTCAAGGTGGAGGTGGGAGTGCATCAAGGATCGGCTCTGAGCCCCTTCTGGTTTGCTCTAGTGATGGACCGAATAACAGATTAGGTCAGGCAGGAATCCTCGCATACCGTGATGTTTGCAGATGACATTGTGATCTGTGGTGAGAACAGGGAACAGGTGGAAGCGAACTTGGAGAGGTGGAGGTCCATCCATCCATCCATTTTCTTCCGCTTATCTGGGGTCGGGTCGCGGGGGTAGCAGCCTAAGTAGGGAGGCCCAGACTTCCCTCTCCCCAGCCACTTGGAGCAGCTCCTCTGGGGGAATCCCAAGGCGTTCCCAGGCCAGCCGAGAAACATAGTCCCTCCAGCGCGTCCTGGGTCTTCCTCTGGGTCTCCTCCCGGTGGGACATGCCCGGAACACCTCACCAGGGAGGCGTCCAGGAGGCATCCTAACCAGATGCCCGAGCCACCTCAACTGGCTCCTCTCGATGTGGAGAAGCAGCGGCTCTACTCCGAGTCCCTCCCGGATGACCGAGCTTCTCACCCTATCTCTAAGGGAGAGTCCAGACACCCTGCGGAGAAAACTCATTTCAGCCGCTTGTATCCGAGATCTTCTCGTTCTTTCGGTCACTACCCGAAGCTCATGACCATAGATGAGGGTGGGAACGTAGATCGATCGGTAAATTGAAATCCTCTGCTACAGAAGCTGGCCATTGGGAGAGATGGAGGTATGCACTTGAAAGAAGAGGAATGAAAGTCAGCCGTAGTAAGACAGAGTACATGTGTGTGAATGATCACAAGTGGCAGAGGTCACAAAGGTGCAGGACTTCAAGAACTTGGGGTCCACTGTCCAGGAAAATGGGGAGTGTGATAAACGGGTGAAGAAGAGAGTCCAGGCAGGATGGAGTGGATGGAGAAAAATTTCAAGAGTGACTTCTAACAAAAAAGTGTCAGCAAAGGTTAAAGGGCAAGTTTACAAGACAGTGGTGAGACCAGCTATGTTGCATCTGGAGACAAAGACATGGACAAAAAGACAGGAGACAGAACTAGAAGTGTCAGAAATGAATATGTTGAAGTTCTCCTTAGGAGTGACAAGGATGGAGAAGATTAAGAATGAGATCATCAGAGGTACAGCACAGGTTGAACAACTGGGAAATACGGACAGTGGGTATATTGGTAGAAGGATGTTAGAAATGCAGCTGCCAGGAAAAAGACAAAGAGGAGATATATGGATGCAGTTAGAGAGGACCTAATGGAGGATGATTTTCTGTGGAGACCTCTGAAGGGAGAAAAACCAAAAGAAGATTGTAACATGACTGTCTTTAGTAATGACGATGCTAACTTCATTAGCTTTTCTACAGCGGTTTCAATGTTAAGTTAGCATCTATGCTAATTGTTGGTTAGAAGCCTGTGATTATTAGAATAGAATAGAATATAAACAGCCTTTATTGTCCCGGGGATGGGAAATTAAAGTCTAACAGCAGCAACAAATAAAAAGATTCTCACAAAAAGTTCCTAAAATGTAAAATAAAGAGTCAGAGTCAGAGTCAGAGAGTCTTTATTGTCATTTGCACCGCATGTGGTACATGTGATGAAAACGAGATTATGTACACGGGGTCCCAGTTACATCCAACAACAAATGAAAGAGAAAAACAGTAATAACATCTAGAACTAACTAAGAAAAACATCAACTAGTAATACACTAAGCCTAATATAGTGGGAATAAACAGCAGCACGAACATGAGTCTGTATGAGCAGATGGTCACAGATGAACACAGCAACAAGAAAACAGATCAGCATCAGCATGATGTGATATTTTGCAGTGTTTATTTTTTATTTTATTTTTATTTATTCATGAGTCTAACAGCCTCAGGGTAGAAGCTGTTCCTCAGTCTAGTGGTTCTACACTTGATGCTCCTCAACCTCCGTCCTGAGGGGAGTGGGGCAAAGAGTGAGTGTGCTGGATGAGTGAGGTCTTTCATGATGCAGGTGGCTCTTTTCCTGCATCTGGAGGTATAAATGTCTGTGATTGTGGGGAGACTGACTCCAACAGACTTCTGTGCAGCCTTCACCACTCTCTGCAGAGCTTTCCTCTCTTCAACTGTGCAGCCTCCATGCCACACGTTGATGCTGGAGCACAGGATGCTCTCCACTGCACACCTGTAGAAGGAGGTGAGGACTGGGCTGCTCAGACCAGCTCGTCTCAGCCGTCTGAGGAAGTAGAGTCTCTGATGACCTTTCTTGATCAGGCTGGTGGTGTTGTTGCTCCAGCTGAGGTTATCATTCATGTGTACACCCAAGTATTTGTAGCTGGAGACCACTTCCACTGCAGACCCACCTATTTTCAGTGGGGCATGGGTGTGTTTGTTCCTTCTGAAGTCCACAATCATCTCCTTTGTCTTCTTCACATTCATGTGAAGATTATTCTCTTTGCACCAGCTCTCCAGATGTTCCACCTCCTGTCTGTAGCTGGACTCATCATTGTTTGTGATGCATCCCACCACCGCTGTATCATCTGCAAACTTAACAATATGACAGCCTGGAAGTGTGGCTGTACAATCATATGTGAGCAGAGTGAACAGAAGGGGGCTCAGCACACATCCCTGAGGAGAGCCAGTGCTGAGGGTTATGGTGGAGGAGGAGAAGTTGTGGATCTTCACGGACTGTGGTCTGTCTGTTAAGAAGTCTAGTACCCAGTTACAAATAGAGGGGCTTAGTCCAAGTGTAGATAGTTTGTCTATCAGAGTTTGGGGGATCATGGTGTTGAAGGCAGATGTGAAGTCCACAAAGAGCAGACGCACGTATGAGTCCTTCTGATCCAGGTGGGTGAGAGCAGTGTGGACCACGGAAGAAATGGCGTCCTCTGTTGATCGGTTCTCACGGTATGCATATTGATGAGG